>JAYMSO010000023.1:0-21512 GCA_036897175.1 Plantago depressa | reverse complement strand
TCCTTATCCTTAATTAATGCTAAATGCTTTTACGATTTGACTTTATCCCGTCAATGTAAAATAAAATTTAAAATGGTTAGAAAAGGTTCTTTTTTTTTTTTATAGTAGCAGCCTAACTAAAGGGAACCGGGATTGAAATACAAATATTCTCGCCCCTAACAGTTGACTTCCACTTCTTAGCAGAGCAGTCCTCATTCATCACGATAATAATAGAAAAAGAAGAGAAAGAGGAATACTAACTTCTCATAACTAGAACAAGAAAGAATGGGAGGTTTTAGAATATCGCAACAGATATCATTTCATTATTAAATAGAAAACCAAAGATATATAAATACGTAAAAACGGCACATACACAGGTCTAAATTCCACAGATTAGACAAGAATAGAAAACGGAAGGTTGGACACTTTTCTTTTTGGTTCATAGCTGCAAGCTCATATCCATCTACAGGGTGAAATATCACATTAGTCAGAAAAAGTTGCGGTAAGAGACTTGCTTATATATGATCTACGCCTATCATTTTATTCTCCCTTCTAAATTTCTGCTCTATCTTGTTGTATGTAATTATTTATAACCCGAGTTATTCGTTTTGTGCTTTTATATCATGTATATCTATCAAATTTACTACGGCTAGAAATAAAAAAATAAAGAACACCGGCTAGTAAGTAAACTCGTATACAGAAAGTTAGTTATAGAAGAGACCCTATTAGAGTAGCAGTGTACTAGGTCAACGTAACGCTAAGGAGATAATATGATGATGGTATTTAAGGTTTGTGCAAAAACATAAACATATATTAAGAAAAAAAAAGATCATAGGCTAAGAACCTTACCGATTTGTTTCCAACTTTATAACTATATTTTCTAACTATATTTTGATATCCTGAAGTATTATATGAATCCTAACTTTTGTTGTAGTAATTTCTACTCCTCCGGTTTATAAGATAAATAAATAAATGCTTGGTAATATCACAACTTAGTAAGAGCAAATTGATTTTATAATATTATTTATAGATGATAACTTCATATCATAGATAACGCGGGTAAAATACTATACTAAGAAATTGAAGATATTGTTTAGGTTAGAATTATTTTCTGAATCGGATTGGTCGCTAAAATTAATTGTCTTGCCTAGTCGAATACGCGCAGCCCTAAAAGATACGCTTTTCGTTACTGCTTTTTTTTTTTGGAATTATAGTCTTTGATTGAATCACTTTATAAAGAATATGTTTTTTTGGTCAGTCATTAGCGATTATACATAGAAAGAGAGAAAGGTAGTACGAATAGTGGTTTATATATATAAACATTGTGGTGAAAATTAAAGGACTTCCTTTGGTAGAAGCAGTCTTAACATACTTAAAAAATATTTGTAACTAATAAATAAAGATATAACTAAAGAAATTTACCTAATAAATTCATCTATAATTCATTCTTTGCAACAAATGTACTATTTATTTTATTCTTGACTCATCTTTTCTGGTTTCTTTTGTGCTTTGCCCTTATAATTAATGCAAACCCATAGTATGCCAATATTGTTTCTATACTTCTGTGCATGAATATTTTTCGAGAACTGCCTTTCCGCCTTTATCTCTTTTATCTAGTATCTAGTAGAGGTAATATAAAGGGAATAAGTGTGGAGTATTTACACTTCCAACAAAATTAAGTAATTGTTTCAGGAAGGAAGGAATGCAGAAAGATTTCGCGATATTGATTGAAATGAGTTATACTAGTTATACTAAAGAGTTACTGGTTACTAAATTCTTTAATAGAAGAAAGGACGTATGGTTTACTATTCTCTGCTCTGAAGAGACTCCCTAGTAGAAATAATAGATTTTTAAGCTCTGAAATACGAAAAATGTCTACCTCTGCTCCATGTTTTGGGTTTTTTCTTCTTTAAGTTTAAGTAGTAATTCGCTCGCTCGTTCGGTAGGACTTCTTCTTTTACACCAGGATTTAGAAATATGAGTTTCCCACCAAGAACAAACTTTTGCTTTTGAAATATAGAATTCTATACTTTATACTTCGAGGGAGTGCTCTTTTTTTCGCTCGTTGTTCAAGGTTTATGTATGATTATGTGTTCTACAGTAAATATATTTTCTTACGCCGTCTTTAGTCTTCTTTAATCTTTTTTTTGTAATACTGATAACGCCATTCTCTAGAAAGTATTCTGTATAATTGCATACAGCCAGACGGCTTGTTCTGTCTTTGTTTGATAAGTTAAGTTCTAAAAGTAATTGCTATATAGTGAAGACTAAACTATAGGTTTTCCAATTTAGTATCATTTTCGAATAATAGAATATCGGCTTTTTCTTTTTTACTTATAAAGAGTGTGTTACTTAGAGTACTTAAGAGAAATAACTCTAAAAACTAACCAAGAATGTAAGTAATAATTATTAGGAATAGCAGAGTCTCTTACTAAAAGTTATAATATCTCCATCTCCCTTTTTTTTTAGATTTATAGGTACGGGGAATCATTTCCCTATTTGATTTGTACAAATTCACAAACATGTCTCTAAATTCAAAAGTATACGTTATTGTGGGATTTTCTTCGCAGTTAGGTCTGTTCTCGGCTCATTTATTTATTTAAGGATTTTACAAGTACATCGCATCAGTTTACCTAGTATTTTTCATATGATTACTAATATTAATAATATTAAGTAAGATATTAGCTAATTAGCTAGTGGCCCTACATTTCTTTTCCATTCACTTTCTATTTCTCTCTCCTTGAACTTGTTACATATTTTCAATTGTCTTAGAGATATAATAAAAATAAAATGAAGTAGGGTAAATAAAATATAGGAGGAATTTTATCAAAAGTAATAAACGCCTACAGAAAAAGGAAATGCACTAGATACAGAATTAATTAGAAGAAGCACTTTTTAGTGTATCCTCTTGTATTATCCTCGCTCGAGGAAATAGGTCGAAAGGAACAAACTGAGAAAGTAGTAGAAGTTAGATATTTTACTTAACTAAGTGAAGCAGAATTCTTAACGCGTAATTATTTAACGGATCAACCATCCCCGAACTCTTAAGCTCTGTAGGCCTTAATTTAGCTTATATTTTGGTCTCTTCCTTCTTATAAGCTGTCTTTTTTTTTTTTTTGATGATCTACTTTTTTTTCTTCCAAACTTTCTTTGAGAGACTGCTTGTTATGCTCGCAAATAATCTTTACATAAGTAAAGAGAAAATCATTAAAGAAACTGTATTATTTCCTGTATAAAAATTATGTTTGCTTCAACTTGTTTGTTGGATAAATACGAACGATGGTAAATATTGATAACGTAGTGAGTGCGGGTGTATGGTAAGAAATTCCTCGTTTTTCATTTCAGACAAATTTTACTTAGGTATTTCAGATATTGGAAAAGGAAACTCATAGACTTAAAAAATTATTCAATATAATCCAAAATATTGAGTATATAAATTAAAATGTCTATCTTGGTCATAGTAGATTGCTTTGAGTTGATGAATAAAATACAAAGGTAAAGAAATTAAAAGATTTCGTACAGAGATGAGGAAGCAGAAAAATGAATTAAATTATGGTTTAACGTAAGTAACGGAGGATCGTACCCAACTTTAGTACATTAAGGGCATATAGATGATCAGTAATAGCAAAGGCTAGCAGCGTATACAAGACTACAAGATGGCAGTTATATGAAAGTTTTTCTTTTCCAATGAGAGGGCTTCATTCATATTTAAGTACTAATTTTAGTCATAATGAAAAAGTCTGCTGTTTTTAATCTGTCCTTTAACTTTGTTTCCAAAATCTATCCTTTCTAGTCCTTTTCAATCGAATTTATATTTTAATTAGGCGTGTTGTAACATATCTATTATCGCGTCACCCGCTGCTTTGCACACAATTAATTATTTTATATCTTTATTTAGGGTAAGAATTAAGCGAAAATAAATATATCTATCATACCAAAAAAAAGATCCACCCGGGTATATATAAACTCCACGAGAAGAGAGAACATACACATAATAGGCAGGCAATCACTCCATTCTTTTGGATATATCTGTGTAGAGAAAGCGGTACCTCCACGTAAAACTTCCTTAAATATAAATATGTATGTACGAATTTCCTAACTATATTTTTGTCTAAAGAAAAAGTCTGTATTCCTTCCTCCCGTTCTTTATCAATGCTCTCTTATTAATGAATTCCGAAAAAAGTATAAGCTACGACATCATTTTTTTTTTTGAAATAATACTTATTCTTTCTTTAAGTCAAGATACTACATCGCTTTGTTTTGAATCTATTTGAACACACACTATATCCACCAACAAAGAGAAAGATAAATTACAATACCTATGAGTTCTCATTCTAGAACCGAAAAATCCTATCCTTTATTTCATATTCTGAATAGTTTTTGTGAGACAGAAACGAGGAGTTTCTTTTGGTGGTTAAAAGTAAGTAGAAGAAAATTAGTAAATCCAAGGTACAGTCAATGCTAATAATTGGACTTATAAACGAACACAAAAGTTAAGCTAGAATTATAGTAGAATGGTATAATTATAATAACCCAACATCGAAAAACAACTATGGCCAAGCCAAGGAAAAGAAAGCATCGGAGAAATCTTTTACATAGCAAAGCATAGATATAGTGTCTTTTTCATCACTCCCAGGTTATCCCCTTCTCTACTATGATATATCAGGCAAAGTAATGTTCTGTCTGATCTGTCTGAAAAAGGATTTCGGTTAAACGTGAAAGGAAATTTATGGACAAATAAATATAGAGATATAGGGGCAGGCAAGGACAAGACCTACTTATGTTTCGAGATGGCCAAGTGTGAGAAAATGAAAAAACATTTTAAAGAACGAAGAAGAAGTAAAAAGCAAATTGCACACAATCAACGAAATTTATCTAACTGAGACCTTCCTTCTTTCCTTTTCTAGCAAAACAACTTTGTGTATGATATTCCCTATTATAATGCCCTACCTACCCATAAATTAGAGGGGGTTGCTAATTGATAAAATCCATACATAGGTTATTCATTACTGCGTAGAATCTTGAATCAAGATATTTCTCCCGAAGGGTCTTTATATAAATAACTATTCAGTTAACTTCTTTCTTATTTTTCTTTAGCTTCATTCTTTCTTAATGTATGGTTTTGAAAGACTTTCCAAGAATCAATCAAGACAAGAGTGCGGTAACATATAGAGCTTAATAACCAGGCAGCAAAACAGGGTAGAAATAATTTTTTAAAGAATTTAAAGAAACAAATATGTATAAGAAATCTAGGAAGGAAATACAAGTTCCAAGTACTAATCGCAAAGTATATCTATTTACTTTACTAAGTTATGTTAAATTCTTTTAGGACCCCCTTCTATTCTATATTTTAAATCGACGGTAGTTGAATGAATAGAGACTAGTAAGAACCAAAAGCTAATAAATAGGCTAACACAACAGTAGTAAAAGTAAAGTAAGTTTAGGTAAGTAATCAAGCATAATTTCGTACAAAAATAAATAAAAAGAAAGTGTGTAGATGTTAAGGGAAGTCGGTCATACTTAGTACCATGAAGTTACAAAAAAATGCTCTTCTCCCACCTAATTTACTAGAAATATAGTTAGCTAGCCTACATTCCCCCCTCCTACTAGTTCTATACTATTTATGTACTATAAATCTATAAATGCGAGTTTTCGACTTGTTTATTAACTTAACCCTAAATCTTAACTTCATTTTCATTCCCGCATAACCTCTTTAAGAATAATTTACCGTGACTCTTTAATAAAATAGATAGAGGTTCTCTATTCTATTACAAAAAACTGATCAAATCAAAAAATATATCCCACCAAGATCTAATTTCAAATTGAGAATAATAGGTGCGGGTTCGTTTCGTATTTCAAAGTAAAGTAAGGAAGCAAAGAGAGGTCCCTGATTCACGGACAGAGTGCTAAGCGCATAGGAGATAATACGGAGAATATTGCAAAAACGTTAACGTATATAAAAAAGAATATGCATACATGGATTATTTATGAAAATATGTTCGCTGTCTGGAACCTTTTGGTATTTAGTTTTCCCTTTCCTATTATTTTCCATGACAGGGCCTTCCTCTTCTGATTAGTACGAAATATTCTTTATTATGTTTATAGCCTCTATCTATCATCTTATTAGGTACTCTATTCTATACAGTCCTAACGTGGTTGGTACTCGATCTTACCTTCTACACCAAGCCTTGCGTAAGTTAAGAGGTCATTCAGGTTACTTTCTTTGTCTTGCAAATAATCAATATCATTCCTACTAATAAGAGAAGGCAGAGGTTGTGTTCCTAAAAGAAAGTAAGAAAAACAACGGAGAATAAATATAAACTAAACTGGCATTGCTCGAGATCTTTGTTTACTGATCACTTTTTGGCTGTAATGTAAAGAAATAAAAAATTACAGTATATATTTTTTTGAGACAAGCAATCTATAAAAAGGAAAATAACATTTTACACGATACGATTAGCCGAGGTTTAGTAGTATGTAGTTAGTAGTAGAGAGACTTATACAAATAATTTCAGTACAAAAAAAAAGGTGAAAGTGGAAAATTTCGCGTTGCTTCTCCTAGAATTATTTAGAATGGCTAAAGGAAAGAGCAAAGAGTACTGCCTAACTAAGTAATTAGTAAAAACAATGCAAATAATACAAGACCTAAGGTAGACAAACGAGTTTAGTAGAAAGAAATAGGAACCATAACAAAAGAGCAGTATTTTATTGAAATTGAAACAAAGGAAATTGTCGAGTTAACCAAATAAAATATTAGAACTTTTAGTTAGTCAGAAATGTACAACCAGCTGGTGGTGGTATTGATCTATTGATATTAAAACAGACGTTACTCCTCTTAAATATTCGCCCCAAACACCTAATGTTGGAGTTACATAATATTGGACTTTAGCGGTTACCCTAATTACTTCTTTCTATTCCGCGGAATTCGGGAGGATAAGATAACTCAGACAAAAAGGTTAAGTAATTCATACCAAACAGGGAGGAAGTTCTTACATTCCAATCCCAGAATCCTACCTTTCTAAATTTTAAAAATACAGTCCCACATCCTTATCTATTAGACTTATACCCTTAGCCTTAGAAGTTTTCTCTTTCTTTCTAATCCTAGTCAAGAACTAAACACACCTGTTTCGTATTGGTGTTGATGCTTTACTCTTCCTAATCCCAATTTAATATCCCCATTTTATTATATATACTCTTTGTTTTTATTCCCTTTATGCCTATATATATATATTATTATATTATTGCGAGAGTGATAGAAACGTCAATGAAAAAGTCGCGAGTATCGCTGGATACGAACATATACACATCACAATAATGTAGAATGTAGTAGGACACAAAGAATGGAGTCTTTTTATTCTTATAGATTATTAGAAGTGTTATAATTTAAGTTATTATAAATGTAGTTCCTCTTCTTCGCTAGATTTCTATCTAATAAGCTCTTTAGCAGCAGTTATCTTCTAAATGCATAACATGTCTACTAATCTAATAATAAGTGTCTGCGCAATGCATGCACTGCTAAAGTAAGGAAGTAAAGAAAACTTAGGAAGAAAAGGCCATTCAATGTCAAGAAGGCAGAAGACCTGATAATGAATTCTAATCGACTAAAAAAAAAAGTTTGAGGTCAAAACCAAAGTAACAAGCAAGATAATCACTTGAATAACTCCGAAATCTTGAAGAGTAGTTTTTAGGTATTAGGGGGACTTCTTCCTATTTTGGAAAAACACACAAGAAAGTATAATTAATATAATATAAGCCAATTGGTGAATGGTCGAAATCGAGCTGATGTGCTTATCTAATAGTAATCTCTTTAAATTTAATAACTCTATACTCTAAGCAAGAAATTTAAGAAAGAAGTGTTGCAGAAACAAGCCTCTGCTTGCTGGGAATAACAATTGATGGTGAGTATGGGTAAGTATAAATATAATAAAGAGAGCTAGCAACCGAAAAACAAAACATATTTTGTCTTTCTAGTCCTTTCTATTGATCATAAAAGCGCAAATAGAATATGAGTATATAGTAAATTGTGCTGTCTCTAACATTTATTTCTAATATTTTGTTTCCAAAAGCGGAATATAAAAAAAACGTAAAAAAAAGGGTCGACTGGATAACCGAACACTCGAAGTGATCCACAACCATAAAAGTTTCTTTCTTAGTCCAGGAATTTTTTTACAATATCTCGGGGATCTATTGACTTATATTTAGTATATCTGGGAGGAGAGGAATAAATCTAAAAAGAACTCAGTATTTTCCTTTTTTATTTTAGGACAGAAACTTATTTTCAAGGCAAAAGGCACAGCTGTTCTCTTTCTTATCTTCTCTTGGGAAACGTAGTAAGTCGCATAGCAGAGCAATCCAACTATAAAATATATTTCTAACATTCAAAATTTCTAGAGAAGTATTTCAAAAAAAATCAAACATAAATGCTGACTAAAAGCTTAGGTCAAACCGAGCAATGTATGGATGGTTATTCTAGGAACTTTTCTTGTTCCAAAGGCTGGAGGAATATTTACAATCTACAAACTAGAGACGATCTTAATTTTTTTATATAAAAGAGAATTGGAAAACGTTTTCAATTAGAATCAAATTTGCATCTAAGAGGAATCCCTTAGATACTAGAAGATATAAGAAGATATAATATAATAACTGATATACATTACAGACGTGTTTAGAAAAGTATTGTAGGTGCAACATCTTCATTATCTCATTATGGATTTCCTTGGGGTTTTTCCGGTAAGCGTATTTCGTCATTGTCAAATATCTGTCTGTTTTCTACTAATCTAATATCTTTCAACTTTCCCAAAAGTCCTGAACAAATTATATTTCCGGTTATAGATATGAGGGATTTAAATGTTATACCTTTAGACTTGCACTTTTTCGATTTTTATTGGGCTTCGTTTGTATAAATGTATTTATTTTTTGTAATATAAAAAAATATAGGTAAGGTATAACTTTGTACTTAAACAGGAATAACTCTTCCTAAGGTGCACCTTGGCTGCTAATAAAAAAAAGTGTTTCTTGTGTAGTATAATAAATACAGGACCTTATGTCTGCTTAGATCATAGCTACACACATCCCTGAGAAATTAGCCTACTAAACTAAACAGAATATGGATCTCGTTGTCATGGTTCAACAAAGCCCACTCTCCCCTTTTATTTCTTTACTAGTTATTTACCCGCGCAAAATTCCAGTAATATTTTATGCTTTCTTTCGTATTTATTTATTCATATTTTTAGTAAAACAAAAAAAGCAACGTGTTTTCTTTGACATAGTATCTCTCTTTCTGTGTTATTTATGATACGAACAACTTGCTCATTACGAACTATATAACATTTCTATAAATTATTGCTTAGCTTTTCCTCTCTATTTCCTTGTACGAGAAAGAAGATGTTTATTTTAGAGATGTCAAATTCTTTGTACATTGTTACAGAATATAGTACTAGGGCTCTGGTTAGTATCGCTGACTAACAGGCGTTCTTAATATACTCTAAGACAAGTATAACTCATCATACATAATTTCTAACAGGAGCAATTTTAATAAAGTGAGAGCATGAGGGTAACCTGAGTGGAAGTGGATATGGGTGTGGAAGAGTTGACTTCTTTTAAGTTATATTTATATAAGAACAATATGGAATGGTAAAATATTATTATATATATCAATATCAACAAAAATTATCCGAGAGAAGTATAAGTAGAAGATAGGAAAAGAGAATAATGCTGCAAATCGGCACAGAAAATAAATCAAGACCCAAGATCTAATTTATCCCTTTTTCTTACAACGAAGGTTGATTGACGAAAGAATTAGAATGGAGGAGTGTTTGACCCCTCTTGTAGTGTTATAAGTAGACTCTAATTTTTATTACTGTGTACAAATAATAATGACTTCACTAATCTTTTTCTCTAACAAGCAGTAATTTGAATCTGTAGATAATACATATTTTATTGCAGGATTTTCTATTCTCTCCCTCTTTTTTGTTCCAATTAGTAAATAAAAATCTCAAATTCTTCACCGCTGGTTAACAGTAGTATCCTATATAACATAAATCTATAACTCTGGAATGATTTTTAAAATCATACATATAAAATCCGTGTTCCCTAACTAAGGTACAAATATAATTGTAAGTTATCATAAAATAATATCATCTCCGGTATCTGTAAAGAGTAAAATGCGAGATAGTGTTAAATACATTTTTGTAGGTTAAAACATAGTTTCGACAATGAATTTGTCATTTTTTTCTTTCTAGTGCCAAGATTAGACATAAGCTTGTCTCTTTTCTTCCTTTTAACAAGCCCTCTTTGCCTTAATTAAGTTATTATTTATTTTCTTTGTTCTCTTCCTTAGAACTCTAATCTAATTCTCACATAGAAGAAAAAAACTTTACTTGTTTAGAAGTTTCGAATGCTCGGCATATTTTCCACAACACAACTATGTAACTGAGCTAAGAGATTTTTAAGGTTATCACTAACAAGAATTCTTTAGATATGAAGGATGAGATTCCATGGATACAAATTTATCCGACTCCAATAATTGCTGGTTTAGTTATATACAAAGTTTTGCCTCTAAATATCTTACTTTCTATATGTATGTTCTATCTAATTTGAAGTTTGGGGCCCATTATCTAGAAGACCTCGTTTCTTTTCCTTTTGTCTAACTCAGCGTACCTTTTAATAAAGTCGAAGCAAGGATAGACTCGTATTTCCAACATTTATAACCCGATTTAACTAGCATCTTTTTCGATATAAATAAGAGACTATAATGCATCTTCTGAATTTATAAAGAAGGAATCCTTTTAATAAAGTAGAGACATACATAAAAAAAGGTCAATACTAGAAGAATACTTACTATGTCTTTAGCCATTAAATTAAGTATGACAACAAAAAAAAAAAAGAATACCAGAAACAGCTTCTTTACCATAGAAAAGTCCCTCTTATCTTCTAAAAAGGGGGAATTTCTGTTCTGGAAGGTGCAGCAAGAGTCTAATTATGATGGCAGGGTGTACTTGTTTCTTCTTCACGCAGTACGTTTTAGCTATGAAAAATTCCGCAGGGATGGATAGTATAGTTTATATATAGACGACTTACACACAAAAAAATCAAATAAATTATTTACAAGGTATGGTACCTGATCACGCACTAGCCAAGAATACAGTAGAAAAAAAGACATTGCATTGACATGGCTTCTCGATTTTCCTTTATTTATATTTATTTAATTCTCAGCGTCACGTACGTTGTTGGGCTAAATATTACGAATAAGATAGAATATTTCGGTTGTTTTCATTTCATAGCTTTCGAATATCTTTTTCTCTTATTTGGTTTAATCCCATCTTATATTAGATAAACTTATTTAACACTTTTCATTAACTCAACGGCATACTACTATAACTTATACTTTTCCTTAATAAATTATACTATGAGAAATAAAGAAGATATGGGTAAGAAAGATAGGAGCACAAGTCTAAGTAGTAATATCTCACTTTTAACGTAATCTGGTATATATATAAAATAATCTAGGTGCAAAAAAGACCCGCTACTTTACGATAACTACAATTTTTTTTCATTTGTTCGAGCAAAGAGCAAGAAGAGATTCCACCTAAACAAATAATGTTTCGTTAGAATATTTAATTTTTCTCCTCCTCTCTCACGAAATGGTGGTTCCAATAACGAGCTATAAATGAAATTTACACCAACAGGATCATCTCCCAGGTATTTTTTTCAGAAACAAGGATTTTCTATTAGACTATGTTTTCGGACAACCACTTATAATTATAACATAGAAATAGTCTTAGTCTTCTAAAGGCATATTTACTAATTATTATTAAGGATTACAGCATGTATGTCATGATTGTTATGAATATTCGTCTTTTGTGATGTGAGTAGTTCTTCTTTTATTTATTATTCTTTTATTAGAAAGGATTTATATTCTTTTAACGTGTAAGGCAGGGCACAGAGTAGTCCCCTATTTTCTGTATATGTAAGCCCTACTACAGTCTTTTCCAACTATTCCATTGTTTTTCGTTTTTTTTTTTTCAGTGATTAAGTATTTTTCATGCTTTAACCCAAGGTTTTTCTTTCCTTTACTTTTCACACAATGATTCCGATATATTAATTATATATATAAAGACCTCTAGCTTTTCTAGGCATCTAACATATTTATAGGGTGCTTATTACGTACGACCAAAGTCATATCGTCGAAAAGGGTTCTCCTTGTGGCATAGAGATCAGTCATAAATTTGAAATAGATTAAATTAAGTAGTCTTAAAAAGGCTTTATCAAATAAATTAAAAACATTTCTAGCAAGGAAAGCGACAAAAAAAAATCAACCTTACTATAAAGATTCTTCATTTGTTGTGATATTTGTGATATTATATAATATATTTATATATATACCTTGTAGTTGTGGATGTACAGGACAGCCAGGAGTCTATCTTTATCTCTCGTTTTTCTCTCGGGGTTTGAGATATTAATTTCTTCCTGCACGGGTGTTTCCATGTTTCCTATTTTAGGATTAGTAGATCTGTCTCTTTCAATCAATGAATTAGGAATAGAAACTGTTTTTATTTTACAAATAAAAAATAGGAGTGAGTCGGTAAAACGTTATAGTTATAGATAGAGAAGTAGGAAAAAAAGGTGCTGCGTTATGTCATTTTAGAACAAGGGGTAGTGAATGACCAAATTCTTAAAATCCAGACGAAGCCACAAAGGGTAACAACTGTCGATTTTGAAAGAAATAAATGTAAATTTCCTAATTCTTATAGAGATATTATAAAACGCTCGTACTAAGAATGTGGAGGTACTGCGCTTTTATATCTTTCAAAAGCAAAGAATCATTCAGTTGTCAACAATTTTAAAAAGTCACGCCTAAGCAATCTATAAAGGGAAACAGATAAAACTCGTACTACGGAGTCGCAGTTTTTGGAACCAGAAGCTCTAAATTTTCTAACTTTAAGGCTTTTTATGTTTGGTCCGATAGAAAATAACTCTAAACAAGAAAGAAGGGGAAGACTAGGATGGAATCTACGTACACTCACTCCAGGGACAAGCAATAATCTATGCACAAGGCAAAAGAAAAGTCCCGTGATATGGTAAGAGAAATTCTACTTTTTTAATGTATGTAGGCTAAATAATAAATGTAGAGGTGGAAAAGAAGATTCGGTTTAGAGACAGACACGTAGATTCATTTCTTAGATATAGTATTATAGTAGTTAATTACCTAGTGCATAAAAATATCCTTACTAACTACACCCTTATACTTTTTACTTGGTTGGCTGACAGCATTGATCTCTCCCCCTTTTGAAATTCGACAAATGTTCCTGTGTTTCTCACTCATGGTACTCGCTATTTCTTTCTACTATTTAGTTTAGTGTAAAATTTTATTATCCTTATTTTCTATTCCGACGTTGCTGTGTAAATACTCTATTGTAAAACAACATTCCTTAGCTTGTAAAAGAAACACTAACCGGTTTCTTTTTTGATTCATGTCCTCGTTGTGTCTACAGAAGTATATTTCTATATTTTATAATAAGCAAGCTTTCCTTTTATATGCGCCCGAAAAACTAAAAGATCAGTCACTCGCTGAGTTTTAGTGTCCGTTTTTTATATTCGAAAAAACCTTATAAGCAAGATCTGCATTATGGGCAAGTTTGTTAGATAAAAAGTACATTTACGTTTGTTGGCGGTATAAATTTCATTTATATTCTGTGATAAGAAACACATACTTGATGGGAGAATTGAGGAAACGACAGGCTCTATTTATTATAGACATGAGACATGTAGTATAGATATGTAGTAGGATATAGGCAGACGTCTTCAAGATCTTTTAATCCCGAAACATGTTCTACAACAAGGATTTAGGACAACCCCATATTATTTATATACTTAATTACTTACTATGCGGGACTACTATATATATTCTTACTATAAATTCTATAAATAAAAAGGGAGGGTTACTGTATTCGTGAAAAAAAAAAGATTGGTAAGGACAGCGAGAAGTGGAAAGGCAGAGGTTTAAGGATCAGAAGAAAAAGAAATGAGTGAGTAACATTCCTTCCTAAAAGAAAGACATAATAATACGACTACACATACAATGCAAAGAGAGGAAAAAACCCAAGAACATGATCAGTTATATCCCTCTTATAATATAAGTCAAAGAGGGTAGAAAGAAATACAGTAATATAGACATTCTTCTAAGCTGACTCTTACATATTTCGAGTTTGATTGAACTATTTACTTCTTATATTTCTTATTCTTCTTTCTTCTCTTTACCTTTTATATACCACAGCATATCCTTATTAGTTCATAATCCGTTAGTTATTTGGTCCGAGGCAGAAATTCTTCTGTAGTCCTTTATTTTTTTATTACTAGGCCTGTGTCTTACCTACACGATTCTCTTCTTAGTGTATGTATCTAGTAGTTTTTTTACCAAATTTAGAAGATCTTGAATGAATGCTTTGTTTTGGAAACAGAAATTATAGCTGATACTTTGCTTGATTGCTTTGGCTTAGATAAGAAAAACATACTTGACAAAAGAGGAATGGCTATATTGGGCAATTTATTAGATTAGTAGATTAGAAAAAAAGGATTACTGGAGATGGATGATTTATTATATTAGAAAGAACTATACCCGTAAGAAGTATGTATGCGCAAGCAAGGAGGTATTTAGAAAGAGGTCTTTAATTGCCGCGCAGATAGGGAAAACGCAGTAAAAAATTTTACAGGGGTACGTGTATAGTATTTATTTATACCTAAATGTAGAAATGAAACGAAAAAGACTGATCTTCTCTTTAGAAATTAGAAAATATGGCAGAAAGGAACAAGAAAAAAGTTTATTCTTTGACCAACTATTCTTAAAGATATAACAAACAATACATTAATTATTATGTAGATCTTAGCTTGTCCTTGTTTAGTTTAAAAAGAATCTAAAAGAAAAAAAAAGATTACCTGGTTAGCGCAACTCTCATTTCTAGTTCGACATATTCACTATTAGATTTAGAATCTCTATCTATGAAATAGTACCCTTATCCAAAGGAATCCATGTAACTCTTTGTATTGAAATAGCCTATAATTACTCCTAGTTAGAGCTACACTTACCTACTTACTACCTATACACCTGAAAAAAGGAAAAGAGATGTTATTGCTACCGGAGAATTAGGAATATCCCTAAAAGGCAATTATTCAATCAAAACAAGCTAGAAATGAAAGGTATTAAGCACGCACTTAAACAACCTATGTAGAGGAAATCATAAATGCCAGAGAAGAAAAGAGCAAAAAGAGGATTGATACTTATAAATTCTAGCCTAGCCATATATTACCCGTACCGACCGATTGTCGATAAAATGAACTCTGAAAACAATGCTAATCTTGTATGAAATTCTTAATCAGAACTAGAACTTATGAGACTTGCTATGGGAAAGAAAGGGACTTAGATCTTTCCTTGACCTTAGCAAACATATAGAAAGAACATTCGCATTTATACTTTTTTTTATATTACTACCTAGATTATTAGGAAAATCCCTGAAAAGATAAGCTATAGCTCTACCGTTTGATTTGCTATGGCATAAATTGTGTTTGTTATCTTTGTTTCTAGCTCCCGTTTTGTACTGTTCCGGGTCTACCAACGTGGCAGTCTGTCTATATCATTTCAAGCATTTTTATGGTATACCTATACTAGTATAATAAAATAATATACTCTTTTTGGTCTTCTCTTTAGTCCCTCCTAATTAATAACCAAATTATTTCGAGCTATATATAGTTGGTGCAGGTGATGCTTTTACATGCCGCCATTTCTACAACGGGCATTTCTAAACTAGGGTGTTTGTT
Source organism: Plantago depressa (assembly GCA_036897175.1). Classification (NCBI taxonomy): domain Eukaryota; kingdom Viridiplantae; phylum Streptophyta; class Magnoliopsida; order Lamiales; family Plantaginaceae; genus Plantago; species Plantago depressa. Next base: position 5,720 of record JAYMSO010000023.1, on the reverse strand, counting down.
TCAAGGATAGCAGCTCCAAGGTACTTTTTTCTTTCGGCTCGACAAAACTCTTCTTAAATTTGTTAGACCTTCTTATAATATAAAATGTAGAGTTCTAAAAAGGGTATATATATATATATATATAGTTCTTTTCTGATTTAGATAAGTAACGCTTGGTAAAGAGTGGAGGCACTAGTGCACTAGTGGTGGACCTACGACATGTAGGCTTACAAGCGGGAAAGCTCGAACAGATAACGGAGAATAGTAGAATCGTGCATATTCTTACGGGCTCAACTACTCTTCTAAGCCCGCCTATTTATTATTTTATTTTAGGTTCTAACTAACTTTTAAAATGCAAGCTCGTATAGGCATTATTTAGTAAGTTTAGTAAGAGAGACTACTAATCAATCGGACATAGAACAGCAGCTTTCGGTAAAACCTATAAACAAGGAATACTTTTGTTATGAGAATTAAGTAAGAACGAAGAGTCGCAGATATCAAGCTAGTTAAAAAGAGATATTCATATCAGTTCGGTCAAAAACGTATTTTTACAACAAGAGTAAGGAATATAGTCAAGGATAACAAGAAATAATTGTCGGTACGGGCAAAAAAATAAATATCGAGATAGGGATATCAAAATAAGTCGCTAACAGATGATGGATCAGCACTTCTATATTTTTTTCCAAGTTTTTTTCCAAGGAGAGATCTACTCTTAAGTTTTTTCATCAAGACATTTGTCGTATATAATATTGCTTTTCGCCCATATAGGGTTCTCCTTTACGAATACCTACTAAATTATGTCAGCCATTTCTTCTATCAAGTGTCAAGTATGTTTCTCACTACAAAATAATAATAAAATAATAAGAATATAACTAAGAATATTAAATTTTAAGGTGTTTAGGTTTGTTGCTTCTCTTTTGTGATGCCAAAATTATTCTACTTATGTTTTTTCTTTCATTCCAGAAGTCAATCCTTTGTAGATAAATTATGGTAGTAGTGTTTCCTTTCCACGCGTACTTTTCATAAGCAAACAAAATTTTCAGCGAGTGCAGATAGGTTAGATTTGTAGTTTTTTAAGAGGTATAACATATATTAGAACAACAAACAGGGCGGCAGGTAGCCAAGAGAGAGAGGGAGAGCTCTACTATGAGGAGGTTAATCGCCGACATTGCAGTTTATAGCACGACTCTTTTTAGAGCAGATGCAGCAACTGACCAATAAACACATGTATAGAAGGATAAGAATTATATTATACCAAGGAAAAAAAAGGATTTCTTACTATTATAAAAAAAAAAAAGAAGGAAGCGTGGTTTACAATAACAATAATATATATAGTTTACAATATAGATATAAGCAATATTACGTAGGATAATGATAATAGAAGAATCCATGCATAGATTGTGGGAAAGTTAGAATCTGTGGATTCTTACCTTATTACTTTTTCATAATAAAGGGTGACCCGCCCAAATGTCAAGATACAACGAAATTTTAGAAACTTTTACGCTTTCTTCTGATTCTTCCCGATCAAATTGTTTCGGGCTATAATTGATGTAGGTAATTCTTGCTTGCATATTTTTCTTTTGGCTCAAGGCTCTTTCTATACTTAGAGGAGATAAGACCCAATCACTCGTTTTAGATAGACATGGTAGTGATCTAAGAGAATAAAAAGAAAGGCATGAGAGAGAATGAGAGTTATAGTAGAATATTAAAAATGAACTGCTCAAAATGCTGTGTAATCTGGTTCTAAGCCTGTTTTCGAGCATAAACGATGACTAGTCGCCAACAAAAATGGATCAGTAACTGCGCCCTTCAGTTCTCTATCTTTTTCAACGAGTACAATGCCAACATAAAAAGAATCAAATTTTTCAAAGCGATTTTCTAAGAAAAGAAGAGTAGTTTTTCGGTTAGAAGTCCCTCCAATTTTCTACTATAACTTACTATCTATAACTGCTTAAAATGGACTTCTCTTAGATTTTGCATTAAATTTTAATTAAGTATAGGTGCTTCTAGTTATTCTATTGACTTCTTGGTGTTCCTACTCTACTCTATCTACGGATTGCGTATTGCCATAAATAAAAATATAATTTTGGTATCCCTTTAAACCTCTTCTTAGTAAGAAACCCCCCCTTTTTTACTGTCCTTTTTGTACATATGCATAGTGAGTAGTGGTAGTTGAAAAATAAGAAAGCTCGGAGGAAAAGTATCGTGAAAACAAAGTGGTATATAATTTTGGTCAAAGAAGAGAAGCAAGAATCATAACCTAAGTTTTCTGTATCTGTACATATGCTTAGCAACCATACTTCCCGATTGTAAATGTATTTTTCATTAGTTTAGTTCTTAGGTGTTAAGAAGCAGAGCAAGTAGAGGACCAGTGCAGTAATTCCCGAAGCATCGGAAGAAAGAATCCCTAAACACACAATAAATATTCATATACAATTTATAAGGAATCTTATGCCAATTCTTATGTCTCAAAACTTCTTTAGCAGAAAGATTCTAATGCACTTATCTTGATGAGAAAAGAGGATTCATTATAGGTAGAGACTTTTCATGGTTCTGAGGAATCCATACAAAATTTATTTTCGTTATGAACTTATGAAACAAAAATATATTACCATAATGTTGTACAACTCTAGCAAGAAAAAAGCAAGAAAAATAAATAATTTTTAGAAGCACGACTCGTTAGTACAAATAGTGATCACATAACATAAAATAAACTACGGTGTTCTTTTGTTTTACTCAATCTATTTATCTATTATGAACACGGCATACTTGTTGTATCTTATCACTTTATCATTTATCAAAAAAATGGACTATATTCCGATTCCGGTAGATCCTTATAATAGATAATTAATAGATAATAGACTAAATTGGTTCCTATTTAATTGTGTATTTAAATTTGCATTTTTTTTTGTATTTTTAGGTGCAACGCCATATCTTGTATTTAATTTATAGAGAGAGTGGAGTTCTCTTTATTCTATAAGCTAGACTTGTTTGTTCCTTTTCTATCTGGGACAAAAGCATACTCTTTTCAGTGATCTGCCTCTTTCTTTCCTTTTAAAAAGTAAATTAGTAATTACCCTTTTGGTATATGTTATGTTACGGAACAATCTCTATAAAAAATAAAAAGAATTCGAGGCTTTAAATGCTATTGATTATTAGGACGCTATTAAGGGGAGTCATTCTTATATGATGTGTTGTATGTGTTGACATCTGATTTCTATTACCTACTACCCTTTCTAACCTATAGGTTGTTAGTATGGCATATATTATTTACTACTAGGATTGCTTCGAGTTCTTGTCTATTTCCCTTTGGAACCGGCTAATTTCGTTCATAAACCCTAGAATTCACTCGGAAGTACCCGGCATCATGACCCACTCTTTTCATAAGGTTAGTTAGATAATAAAGAATTGACGTTGTTTTACCTAGGTTTCTAAGATGTATTTCGTTTACTTTCCTATTTTATTCCTATCTATTAATAAAATTGGAAACCACACACATTATTAAATATACACAAAAATTATATCATAGTATATACACAAAACAAGAGTTTCGCTGTCTACTAGTACAGCAGCAGGCATTGCGGCTAGTCTTTAACGAGAGTTTTCGGTTAGATAGGAATTAATACTTTTCACGTTGTTTGGTTGTTGATAGAGAAGTTGTTTCACGTATAAACGGATATTGGAATTCAAGATTTAGAACTACAGTACTTCCTAAAACATGTTAAGTCACACGCAAGTAGGCATAGAGAAATATAGCACGTGTATATGAGACTTCGTTGGAAATCTATGTTGAAAGAAAGAATAGAAAAAGTCAATGCATGCTAAGAACTCTAACTTGGTGATCCACTCCTAACCTAAATAGATATTTTTCCAAGTAAAGAAGGATCTTTTTGCTAGGTTTTATTGTTTTATTTATATTATATAGAAGAAAAAAGAAGGCGGTGTCTTATTTAGATCCTTAGAATATTTTAGGTTACATAAGTTTCCAAAGCACGTGGCATACAACTACTTTTTTTTGTATATCCCAAAATGAAGTAGGAGAAAGTTCTTACTCGATTTCTTAGACTTGTCTAATCTTGTCTAATAATCACTTATTAAACTACACGTATATTACACGGGCCTTGTTCTACTATATACTTTATACTTTGTAGCGTCATTCTATAAATAAGTAAGTATAAGGAACCTCTTTTCTTTCATATTTCCCTCATATTACATATTAAGAGATTTGGAATTCTTGTCTTTTTTGTACTTGAGATCTTTCATTTTCACACAGTAATAAATAAAGGCTTTGGAATATTTTATTTTATTCTGATATATCTTTTTTTATATCTTTGAAACTTGCCTTCTATCATTTTTATTATGTATGTGATGGTATTTTTGATCAGTGTCATAGGAGGGGAATCCTTGCCCAGGAGTAGAAATAGAAGAAATAGAAAAGTATTCCAAAACGTGCACCGATAATGACACCGTAATTGGCGACTATATAGCACTCTAACAAACAACAAGGTTTCTTTAAGTTAAGAGAATTCTTAAAAAAAAAAAGTAACCACTTCGCGCGATTTGCTTCTAACAATCTCGAGTCCTCTGTCCAAATTAATTCTACCATGATATATTTTCATTTTCTCCATTTGTGTCTGTGGTAACACTTTTCCTAGTCTCTTTCTACCTTGTTTGTTTGTCTCTGAAGGGCAAGAAGAAAGGGTAAACTCTTTCTGATAAGGCATAAAGGTAGTAAGTAATCGATACCATAGAGAAAGGGACAAATTCTAAAAGAAGAAGGGTAAAGAAAGTTTGGCTGTGCAAGTATTACTCAGGAAATGGGTAGTCCCCATGTTTAAACTTCTACAAAATATACAGAAGGGAAGATATATGTTTTTTGGTTCTTTCTACTAGCAAGAGTTCCGTCTTTTTGCGAAGTATGTTTGTTGGTGCTACTAAATTAAATATTATGAATTGAATTCCTTTTACATCTCCTAGGATATAAATCTAATTATCAAAGAAAGCTGTCTTTTTTTTTTTTTTTTACACCTCGGTAGTCATTGTTGGTTCTTATAACCTTATACCGAATTAGAAAGGTTAGGAGGGGACTTTGCTGTATTTGATGGAGACACACTAGAACAAGAATAGAACTAGAAACGAGGAATTAAGGGTTATTTAACAAACTAAGGCGAATAGTATTATTTTCAAAGGGAGGGGCACTATAGCTTTGCAAAGGACTTATTAGGATGAGGGCTTACTATTAATAAGCATACATACAATACCCGTACTATATATAATATACACCAAAAGTAGATAGGTATTGATTGAATATTGAAACTATTAAGTAAACACATACATAGAAGAACAGAAATAAGATAAGTGCATTATTGGTTAAAGAGAGACAGACAGCACATAATATTTTTTATTCTCATAATATATATAAGAAATAATATATATATATAGTAGCTATCGAGGGTGAAGTAAGTCGGGTGTAATGAATGAATAAGCCAAACGATCATAAACATACAACTTATCATGTTTTTACCAGGCAGCTAAAAGAATAATACAAATCCTCTGCTCTTCAAAGATAAACATCAACGTTTAATATGATAAGAAATATTTTTTCTTTTGGCAGAACTTTCCTTTATGTACTGAAGCTATGTTGTAATCCCGTCACGCCAGTCAGTCAAATTGCATGCGTGTTCTTTGGCACGCATGTGCATGTAGGGTGCCACCCCGAAGCTTCATGACCCAAAGAACCA
>JAYMSO010000022.1:0-21555 GCA_036897175.1 Plantago depressa | reverse complement strand
TTATGATATGCCTTTCCACCAACGCTTTATCTACAAACCAATCATCCCATTCCATTTCCTGCTGTAATGTAATATGTACAAATTGTAAAAATCAACAACGCGAAATACTTGGAATAGCTAAGAATTGGGCTAAGAGGGAGTTATTTCCTAAGCCTTGATAACACATAGCAACTAGTCTAAAACAAGATATCCTTTCTATGACGATGACGTCGTTGTTTGGAGATTAGAGTAGATACCGTCTCGTATTTCACACTTGACTAATAAATAAAAGGACTGGTTGATTATAATTTATGAGAGCAATTCATAGAGGAACTATAAAGTAGTTACTAGATACCCTTCTATTTTGTATTTTATTTCTTTCGTTCTTAGAATTTTCGTCTCTCGTTGGTGCAACGCGAGAATACTTCAATCTAAAATAACTAAATGTTTCTATATTCCTGAATAGATTAAGGGCGGAATATTTCCATGTATATGAGTCTTTAAACTTCTAAAGAAAATCTATAGAATTCCTACTTATTACTTTTGTACAACAAACAGATTTTTACTTAGTTAAGTTATTATTTATGTTTGGTCTTTCTTTAATAGTGTTTTTCTACATAGCATATTCTCCTTATTCCTAACTACCTTAATTCCCAATTACCCAACTATATATAATCTATATATAATATTAAGCGATGTTTACTTTTTTTTAGCTTGGACTAATTAATTATGGTTAGTTGTTGGCTTCGAGATAGGTCAATGAAAGTTAAAGAGATTTATATTTGGTATGCCTTTATGTAGACTTATTAGCCATATTTTAGCAATATCTATCTATGTCCTGCTACTACTCAAATTTGTATATGTATACATAGTATATTTGAGTCGGGTATTAGAGAACGGACAGAAAAAAGTATATATAGATTCCATTTTTAAATAGGATATGCTTTGGTGCAATGAATGAAAGGAACAGAATCCGCCTTAGTTAGGATGTGAATTGCTTGCCTTCTACCGACTCTTGCTTCCATTTAATACATTTAAATAAATATTCGTATCTTAGTTCTATAATTCATTTAGAAAAGAAATCAAGCTACTCTTCCATATTCAGTCAGATTCAAATTCGATTAAAGATACTCATCTCATTTATACTTTTCATAATATTTGCTATTTGCAAGAATATGTCGAGGCATATATTTTTTTATATTTCATATTTTTTTTATTTTTTTTTGCACTGAAGAAGTAATTGCTTCCTACTTCCTAATCATTTTGAGTTATAGTTATTACAATGTAGCATAGCAGGCGCAAATATAGACTTTCTATTAAAAACGTATTCTCATAAATTCTAAAAGGAACCTGAGATTTTCTCTTTCCTATCATTTTAGATATTTTAGGTGCAACGCCAGTATTCTTTTGTATTTCGTATTATTTATTTCTATATAGAGTAGAGCTGAACTTATTTGTTGTGAATAGTTCTATTCCTGTTGTTGATCTTGGTTTTGTCTCCTTTTCCTAGTTTTCAGGGGTTGTTCTTAAACGATTTCTTATGATTCTTCTTATCTTACTTAGTTTTTACTTAGTTTTCCATCAATCATGTACCTTACTGATTACTAATTAGATCTTTCTCATGATTTATATTCCATTTCCATTTGGTACGTAGCGTATCCTTAATTTCCCATGTACGGATGATTCTATCTTATATTTCTTTGTTGAAAAAAGGTCGTGAAACCTCTGTGTCAGGACGAATAGATAGAAGAAAAGGGCAGCCGATTCGCATGTTTGTGGAATTCTATAAATTGTGCTGTATAATATTTATATTTTCTAATTCTTATTTATACTAGCACCCGATATGAGTAAATTTTATATGCCTTGTTTTCATTAATCGTTAAAAACGGGAACATCTATACTATACTATCTATACTATAAGTAATAGAATAGGGTGAAGCAAACATAAAGTATTATTTCATATTCTTTCTTTCTAATCGGTAAAGAAGTTTTTAATCCTCAATTAGATTTTTGGTATTATTTAGCCCTTAACACGTGATTCCCCCCCCCAAATTCACAGAAGATTCCTTTAGATTTTTTATTTATATTTGTTTGTATATTATTCAATATATCTAAGTAAGAGTAGTAAGAACTTCAGATACGTACAATTATTATTTAAGTTTTAAGTAATATTATTTGGTCAACCTCACATATCCCTTCCTATTTTAGTAGACTTATAAGCTTATAAGAAAGAAGATGATACGGGCCAGAGCTAGAGATAAACCTATTTGGTTAAATATGGATAATAGAGGTTTTCTACAATTAAAGGATAAGATTTTAGGCTTCTTTATTTAGTTACTTAGTAAAAAGTGTTACACGCCCTTAAAGTTAAAGACAGAGTATAATACTCCCTTATATACTTATATATATAATAAATACTCCCTTAATTCATTTTAATTATTACATTTTTTGTGGAGAATTTCCATATCTTTATTTTGTGCACCCAGAAGAGACTTCTCTTTTATCGTTTATACTTAATTAACTAGGTAGGGGAATTTACTATAACTAGCAATATCCTTCTTCGAAAATTAATGACTAGATATAGAATATATAAGGAAGCCTATATAACCCATTACTTGAAGTGACAAAATCAAATCAACTTGATATGTCTGCTGTTGGTTTTGAATAAAATATTGTAGTGAAAAAACTGTTTTTTGTAACCTTGTTTTTAGACGACTGTAATTAAGAAATATTATTGGTTTTTTATTATGGTACGTATAGTGTATATTTGGTTATATATTGGTACAATATAGCCCAGATATGGGGATAAATGACTCAGTAGTAAATGGTTTTAAACAAGACGAACCTTTACTTTAGTTTTATAAACTGTATAAACTTTTCCTTATACTTTCTTCTTGACTTCATGAATATTTATGTTTTTATCATTTTATAAGTAGGGTTTTCCCCGCATAGATGTCTTTTTATCTTTCACGGTGGGTGGTTTTCAAAAGTGAAAAACAAGAGAAGTATGTTGTGAAATAGTCTATTTTTAATCTAGCTAGATAGACTATAAAGAAGTAGTTTTGCCTCTACCGTTTTTTGGATTTACTCTTACAGGAGAGAAATAGCAGGATTAGGTCTTTTGCGCGAAGATTAACCCATAACCGCCTAGAAATGAAAAGAGGAATTTATATAGTTGTTTGGTTTTGGTAGTATAGATATTCCTTGATAAATATTCTAAAAATCTCGTTTGACACCCATCCTTTGCTCTTATTACTACTATATAATTCTATTTTCGAGTAAGTACTACTTTACAAGCTGTAAAGTACTCTACCAAACTTGTAATCATACGTATCAAATACTATCAATGACGAATTCTAAAGAGAAACGTACGAAAAGAAAAAGAAGTGGTCATTATGCTTGCTACTAGTCAAAGAACCAGGAATGGCCTTGTTTGATTGATCTGTTTATGGAATCACTAGTATTTTGAGCCTAGGTGTCGTATATTCCCTTCAATTTCAACTCAATCAAGAGTTATCCTTGGATTTCTTCTCTTTTTTGCGAATAATATCGGAAATATCTTTTGGAAATTCTCCTTCATTCGGGGTTCTCACTAATTTTATGTATTTAGTAATATGTATAAAACATGTCCTTATTATTAAGCCTTTAAGTAATTCCTCGTTGATATTGATAGTAAAGTAATCCGCAGAGTCGTGGATGTCCGGCATGCTTGTTTAGTAATTAGTAAATAGAATTCTACTAGCGTTGTAGGTAGTAAGAAAGTAAATACTTAGCATTAGGTATAGGGATATACTATGAATTAAGAAATTATTTAGAATTTATCAGTTACGGGAGTCAATGTCATAAATCGACAATTCTATTGGATAAGGAATAAATAAGGATTCATCCGTGTACTCCCCCAAATCTCCTATATCAATTTTCTTCCGCGGTTTTCTTATTTCTATTAATTAATATGCCTGCCAAGTGAATTACCTTAAACCTATCTTTTCTTGTAGTGCCCTCTTTGTTTACGTATTCTTCATAAATGCTTGGACAATGTTGAGAATTCCTGCATGCAATTGTACAAACGGAGAAAAAGCCGCGAGAGAGTGAGAAGAGTCAAATCAAAGTACATTTTGTGTCTGCTTTATTTATTAGGTAACAAGAAGAAAGAATTAAGTCAATCTTTTCGGAATTATGTCTCTAATATAGTCTAATTATAGAATATGTTGTTGTTGTCTTTCGTGCAAAAAGATAATAATAATACCTGCTAGAATATTGACAAGAAATTATCTATTTGAAATTGAAATATTGATGCCTAAGAAGAGATTTTGGAAGAGTATGTATGATAAAAAAATATGTTCTATACGGTAGCGGAGAAATAACCTCTTCTAGATTAGATAAGAAATTCAATATGGACACGTAGATTTACGGATTCTAGATAGGGCTCTTCGTACAACAGAATACAACGGATGTTCTTTTATGTTTATGACTTAACCTATATTAAATAAAATGAAAACATAAAGTACTTTTCTTCTTTCTTCTACTATATTTACTACTAATTATCTATCATATGGAGATTTCCCTAACAAGCATTCCAATTTATTTCATCCAGAGCTGCTATTTCGTCCTAATAGATACATATTAAGGCATATAGATTCGACCAAACAAAAAAGAATAAAGTTAAAAAAGTACATTCCAGTTCCTCTGTCAATCCTTACAAGGTAAGGGTTGGTAATAAATAGTCTCTTTTATTTATTGCGCGCATTATTTTAGTATTCCGTAGGTACAACGCTTTTTTGTTTTTGTCGTGGACGTCATTGTAAAAGCCAACAACTTTTTCAGTAGATCTATTAAATTAATTTGCAGAAAGGTCTATTTTTACATCATAGATCCTACCTAGAAAAAATTATTTACATTCGTAGGGTTATTTATATATGTTTACTGTATTTCTTATAGAAAATTGATGTATAAGAAAGAGGAGTATAGATCCTCATTTAATACTTTATGTTATTATATTTATAGATATACGTAGGTGCAATGATTTCTTTCTCAAAGATATTTTTCTGCAGCAGCATAAGCGCATACCTCTTCTGCTCTTGATAGCCTAATCTTTCCTTTTCTTACTATTACGATAAAATAATAGTTTAGTTCTATCTTCTTTAATTTAATAACTAACATATAGAATATATATATATAAGTCTATAAGTTAGAAGCTATAATTGCTGTTTTGTTTGGAGACTCTTGTGTGTTATTTTCCCTCTTTGAAAGACTCCTCCACCGACTTTTATGCTATGCTCTCTTAGATACCCCGTAATATTATAATTGAAATTTAAGTACATTCTTCAGAACTCCAATTTCTTTTATGATTGATTTATGGTTTAGTACCGCCGAAAAGATTATTTATGGGTAACTTACAACGTTTCTCTACTATAGTCTATTTTTGAATACCAAGCAGTGCCTTCGCAACAACGAGGATATGGATTACATAGACAGAAATGCCCAACATATAAAGCTAATAAATAGCCGCAAGTAGTAAAGTACTATGATATGATTGGAATAGAATTGGTTTAATTCGAATCTTCATCCGGACCTAAATAATTAGTGCAAGAGCATATTAAAAAAGTATTTTAGACTAAGGCATTACTACTGTAATATTCATAAATTTCATTAAATGATTTTGGTTTGTGGATTTTCTGTTGGTATGAAAGAATAAAGAAATAGGGCGCTGTATGTCGTTAGCTCGGAGTTGTACTGCTTTGCTTTTAGAAACTTGGGGTAAGTCGTTTTTGTAACTGATGGATTAAAATTGATAGGAAGTTTGTGAGGAATAGACATGTGCCCTTTTGGTTTATAACCCAAGTAAGTAAGTTTGGGGAAACTATACTAATAATAACTCTAAGTAAGAAAATAGAAGAATGTAAGAGTCATAATTAAGTAAGCCGTATAAAAATGTTGTTTTTTGATATATGTCTTCTATGTAAGGATACAGCAGACAATTTATTTACTTGTTACCCCGCTGTGTCATACTGTGGAATTTGTTGACTCGAAATTCATTTTTATAGAGAATTATACCGTTTGTTTTATCTTGTTATCTTGGAAATCTAATGTTATAATAAGGATTATATAATAATGCTCACAAAGTCTCGGTCGCTTGTTATTCTTTCTTAACTTTAATACTTGAATTAATTTGATCATTTGATGATCTTAGCAACTTATCTAACGTATCACTTTTTGATAACTCTTTCTAAATTAGAACTTGAGTTTCTTAGTGTTTCGCTCCTTATTACGAGTATTTAATTTTCTTAAAAAGACAGCAGTTTCCTTCCTTAGTAAAATGTAGAACATGACTTTCATACATACGGATTATATCATTTTTTTATCGAGTCCTATTTATTAGCGAAATTAAGGTACGAGGCAGTCTCTGCGAGTAAACCGTGTTAACTATAGAAATGTTGTGAAAACCTTGTTTCGTGTATTATGGTCGAAGGATAAATGTTGCAAGTCGATAACGAAACAATCAAGATGTCTACAAAAAAAAATGTTGTTTTATAATAATACACGCAATGTCAAGATACAATGAAAAATAATAAAATGTAAATTTTCCGAGTTATCAGAAGTAGTTTTTCTAGCTGCATAAACAAACACTAATATCTCCCACACTTTTACTATAATTTCCAAGCTCTTCCAAAAGAACACCAGTAGGAGTGAATCCGTAACTTTGACTTTGTTTTTATTCACTACGTATAAACCAAGATATAAAATAGTGTCTATAAAATACAGAATCAAAAAATGTAAGAAAAAGGTCTATGAATTACGCGCAATAATATAGAAGCAAACGCCCGACGTATGAAGAAAGGATAGAAGAAAGGATAAGGAGAATTATGTGCCTTCGTTGTTAATTAATCAGTTTACTACAAGAAGTAATGTATATCTAAGTGGTCTTCTCTTTGTAATTGTAATAATATGTATGAAACAAACAGTAGGCTTAAGATTAGTTATTTATTGATCATACTTTTGAAAAGTAATAAGATTCTATAACCGTGGAATGTCATGATGTAGAAAATAGGGCTTAAAATTTTCGGGGTTAAGAGGAGGTATCTTTGGTGGTAGATTTAATGGAAATGAAAGGAGGAACTATGGGTATGAATATCCATCCACTTGTATAAGCTACCAAAAGGTAGAGCTAAAAGATTGTTACTTTTTCTTCCGGAAATTTGATATGGAATTTTCAAACTCTGCTTTTAATAATGATAGAATACGTAAGCCCTGCAGTTCATTCAGTAAATTAAGTGCCCGCTGACAACACCATGACACAATCCTTTATCAGAAGTTCTCAGTTGTTAGTGCGATGATCCACGATCAATGTGTTTTCTTGTACTTATATAATTTGACTTTCTACCCTGATTTGTATTGGATATAGTTTTTTATTATAGATAGATCCCTTCATTGCCGTTTACTTAATCTTCAGTGCATAAATAAGAATAGGTGTTGTTCTTGAACATAAAATTGACTTGATTCTAATCTTTTGCTTATTGTTAACAGCGATTCTAGATTGTTGTTGTATTTTAACTAAAGTAATTTGTATTTATTCCTCATTACTTATGGAACAGAATAATGTCCTACTTCCAGTACCAATTATTGGTTGTTGTTTATATATCTATATCATATCATGCTATAACTAGTACAAAGCTTTCTATCAACTATACTCATGATTGGATAGTATAAAAAATAAAAAATTATTCTTGTTCACTTACACTACACCTAGTAACGTATACTGTTAGATTGATTCTGTATTTTGCTAATATAACTACTTGTTAGTTCTATAAATTCGATAACTGGCAATATCATTTTTTTTTTGCTTACATTTGAAGTTACCGAAGTTACGCAGACTTATTTATCTTTACTTTTTCGGTCAAGAAGAGATAAAGAATAAAGAACAACAAGAAAATGCCAAAATTCTACTAAGTAATAATAATTAATAATAATAATAAAGATCTACAATGAAATAAAATATTGCCATAACTATGATTCTGCGGTCTAACCCCAAAAACAAAGTAAATAAGAATAAAGGAATAAATATATGTTAGGTCTTCCTCTTACAAACTGATTTCCTAACAACAACCCTTTTTTTTGATTAGAAAGAAAGCCTTTGTTTTCCATAATAAATAATAACTTTATAATATAAGGAGGAAAGATCTAAGAGAAGTAGAAATCCAACCTATAAAAAGGAATACAAATTGGTTTGGGATGGATATAACTTCTATTGTTATAATAAGTTCGCATAAATATTTCATCAAATTGAGTAGACTATAAAATTGAGTAAATCTTAGATATGTTTTCTTACCAAAACTTATAAATAAATATCTTAAACTTATTTCTTTCATCCCAAACTTAAGACATATTTCGAGAGCAGGCACCTGACAGAAAATAATGAAATAGAAAAGAGAGCAAAGCCACAAATAGTGAATTCATTCCTACAAGCAAAAGCAAAAAGACAGTAAGTAATCAAGACCTTATTAGAGATCCTTTTCTTTTCCTAACCAATTTAATTCTATTTACTGTTTGTTATAACTGCTCCTGTACTCTGATTGATCTGTCTTCTTGTATACATATACATACTTGTTACATAAATAGAAATAGAAGAGAATTCTTTATTAGTCTGCTATCTTTGATTTATTACCTTGTGGCGTCTAATTAATTACAACAATTATGTATGATGCTCTACAAGGACACACCCCGTCCAAAAAAAGATAGGTAAGAGATTCCGTTTACACGCATCTTGTACGATTTCCTGTGAAAATACATGTTTATTTTAACACTACTACATTATTAACCCTTGCTTTTTCTCTTCTTATCATTAATATAGTTTTTCCCTTAGATTTAAATTTTTATCTTTGTTTCACTTCTTTTATCCCATCCCTTTTTTTGAAGAAAGAGTTACTGCTTGTTCATGTGATGGTTAGAATTTAGAATTGTTAAGCAATGAGCTTTCGAAGATATTTAGGGGTTATTTTATGAATTCCAAACTTATTTGGTATTCTACTTCTCTTATCTACTATACTAGTTATACCCAACCCAATTTGACAATTTAGGTAAGAACGGGTGTCTTACTTATCTCTCTTCTAGCTACCATGTTATTTTATTGTTATTTTTTCGGCGTCAAAGTTTATTCCCAGCCAATTGTGTGCTATGCTAGCTTTGGAATCTATAGTTTCCACGTGAATGCCGGATATCATCAATATGTTGTGAATGAATTAGTGATCCTTTACTTAAATAAAGACTTTGGTGAAATTGACTTGCATTTACCTTGTCGGGTTGGTTTTAGGAGAATGTCTTTTTCTTTCTCATTTTTTAGAAAAGGCAACCTCGGTTATAATTGAAAGGTTTGGTCTTCTTAATCACTCTCAATTACTAAAAAACAAGGATGGTTTCGACTATTCTTTAAATTATGAACTTTAAATTATGAAAGTATGAAGTAAAAGGCGAAAATGTCTGTTTAAGTAAGGAATATCTCTATATTATTATATGATATGGATATGGCTGGTTAGAAAAGTGTGCCACGTACTAGTGCTGCATATTGTACTTCCCTAAATTTCTTCCTTGTTGTGTAGGCAATTCTACAGAAAAATTAATAAACTAGATAATATAAAGAACTAAATAAGTCTAAGATTTCATCTAAAGAAAGAGAATAGATGTTGGTAAGGGTTATTTTATTTCTTAATCGAAAAATATATACATGTCCAAAGTTAACTGTAACAAGGTCATCGGGAAGTTAGTATATCTAAGGTTTTTCATTTACACCCAAGAATGTATTTAAGCCTACTTATCTTAACCATCAAACTGACGTCCAAAGAATTGGTGTAATGTGGGTATTATATTATTATCTTTTGATTGATATCTTTCCGGCTTTTCTTTTAGGAATTGTTAGGAATTGTAGTGATTTTGGTTAACCTTTTCTTATTCTTTATCCTATTATTATTATTATATATGAGAGATGGATAATCTTCCATAATGTGTTCATGGACAGAGAGTTTTCATATCGAATATCTTTAATCAAAGTTTACTTTGTTGCTAGAAATAGAAAATGTTTAGTTAGGAAGTTAGTAATGAAAACCAGATCTATTTTTTTTGAACAATACTTAGTGATAACAAATAGTTAACCAGAAATACCCAAGTGTTGGAACATTTAAGAACAAAGGGAAGATTTTGAAGAAGCAAGCTTAGAATCGACACAACAAAAAATATGGGTCTTTAGCCAACTAGGTAAGATCCGCAAGGAAGGAAAAAGTTCCCTGGGATTTTAGCAAGACTGCGAGTTAGTGCACAGAGATATGAAATATGAAAGAGAAGTATTTGAATTCCAGCACTTTGGTAGATAAATTAGGAAAAACAGCTAAGCCTAAAGCACCAACCAGAAAAAATAGAGTTGGAAAAGGTTGCCTATATCAAAACTAAACAAGTAGATGAACGTACAGAATAGAAGGTAATGACAAATAGATAGTAAAGAAAGGAGACTTCTTGAATAAAACAAAATTGAAGCAAGCAGTAGTTTTTCTAGCAAAAAACTATGTAGTACAATTTATTCGGCTTGAGTAGTTGAATACGTATTTATTTTGTTTCTGTCTGTTTTTATTCTTAGAATCCCGTAGCAGTAATAAGGGAATACACTCTAGCGTAGTCATCTTTGTTACATAGAGATTAGATAGACGCAGATATCTTTTTGTGGACATTATTATTAACAAAACAAAATAAGGAATTAAGTTAAGGGCTGTGAAAATAACCTATACTTCCTAAGACTTTTTGGACTATTATGATTTAGTAAAAAATTTTCATGGGGACATCACTTCTGTGCGCAAATTAAATATAGGCTTAAAAAAAAAGAGTTTCAATTTCCTAAGTGTAAGTTTTTTATTATGGGAGGAAATCAACCAAAAAGAAGAGACAAAAAATAAAATTCTATTCCTATCCTAGATAGAAGATATGAATCCTACCAAATAAAATAGATGTTCAATAATATTAATATAATTGGGTGAATCATTTTTAAATCTCGCGAGAATACCGTAGCACATGTAGCTATAAAGAAAAGTGTTGTGGAAGTGTTCTGTTAGATATTAGAAAAGCCCTTTGCATTTAGTTAGTTAGTAGGTCTAGCTTCTATGTTACAGGTGGAACATAAAGATGTGTTGTTATCTATATCCCATGATCAAGCTTAGTGGATTGACTAGACCTATAGTACTTTTCTTTTAGATCAAAATAGACTAGAAAAGTATCTTTTAGTTTTCTATTTAATTTATATTTATAGAAAAAGACAACATGTATCCAAACCAACCACACAGCAAAGAAACAACCGAATGCAAACGAAAATACGATCGACTACTAGAAAGAAGATAGAAGACTCAAAATGTTTATATTACGACGCTAATACCAATATTTCCGTGATAAATAAGTGTTCTATATATAAGTCTCTTGAAAGTATCTTGTTGCAAACCAGAAGAGAAAAGGTCCCCCGTAAGTAAGAATTCTTCTCAGCTCTACCTAGCATTTTTCGAGTCTTATTTATAAAAGTTATCAATTGGTTAAAACAAGAAAGAAAGTATGCAATGCATGGATAATACTATATACGAAATACAAATACACCTTAATTGTGGATGATTGATATTTATAAAGTAGTGTTCTGCAGAAGGAGGCCAATATTAGCACAATAGTAATGTTGTGGTAGTTTCTTATTTATATCCGATGTATTCTAATTTATGATGTAAGAATTCTATTTATATTACCAGTCTAGCCCCAACCTTGCGTAGTGATTTTATCCTTTCTTATCTTGTTGTTGTGATGAAATATAGTTGCTTCCTCTATGTTGTGGGTGAGGTGGAGTCATTCTTGTATTTAGTTCTTAGTAAATTAGTAGGTTAGTAAAAATATTAATCCGTTGCTTTCAATTTGTTTGTCTTGGTTCTTTTTAAAAATGCGCAAAAATAGAGAACACTTCCCTTTGATTATCGATTATTCACTTTATATTTCTTTAAAATTATATTGATTCTACTTTTTTATTTCCTAGAATTCTAGAATTGGAAAAAACTGTTTGCGCACTGTTTAGTTTAAAACAAGGTTACGATTATATATAATTATATGAACATTTATTCCTTAGTTCATAGAAGAAGGTGCTGCAGGTGTGGAAAGGAAACACTTATTTATTATCCTCGGTTATCACTCGAGACGAAATATTTTTTTGCTGGGAACTATAAAAAGAGCAAACCCCATACATACAGTTGTTTTCTTTTACAATAAGGACAAAGCAAGCAAAGCACTTTCATTTCATTCTTACTTTTTTTCTTAGGGTATTGAAGTAGATTATAGTATTGATTAGATAGAGGCAGTAGTCAGCAGTTTTATTTATCCTGTTTATTTTACTCCGAGGCATGCAGCCATTCTTCCACTTCCAAATCACATTTTCTCGGATCATCGAGCATCTCATCTATAAATTATTATTATTAAATTATATGGAATGCCTTTATTTATTAGTTAGTTGAAAGCCAAAAGAGAAAAAGAAATAAATGACAAGGAAGAGTATAAATATATCCCAAACGAAGTAGAAAGAGCAAAGTAAGTCTAAAAAAATGAGTAAAACAACCCGTATTTTTTATTATCGCGCTATAAGAAATTTCTTATAATGTGGTCATGATGCAGGATATCCATCACAGAGTGAACTCTGGTTTTTTCATGATAGACATAAAATGAAACGAATTCTAAATCTCTTGAATTTCTTATAATTATTCGCTACACTATTTTAGTAAGATCTCTCTTTTTTAGAATTAGAACATAGGAAGGTTTCGGAAACAGAAACTATACCCAAACTATACCCATTAGATACTTTAAGTTTGGATTGCTTGCATTAAAAAAAAAAAAGCTAGTTGGAAGTCAAGATTCCTTCTAGCTGAGTCAAAGAAAAAGACTTCCTCCCTATTACCTTGAGTCGCGTAAAGCATGCATCTTTATCGCTATATACTATATTATATAAGAAACATAATTCACAGATAGGAATAAGTTGGGACTATTCGTAAAATTTATTTAGATATAAAAGATTGATTGGATTTATAATAAGTAGAGAGAGATACTGAAAAGAGATATACTGAAAAGGCAAACATAATTGTTAATAAAAGATATGTATGGACTGGTACACGTAGCTTACCCACTTGACATAAACTTGCCTGTATGTCAGTGATTGATGATCTATATCTGGAAATGCTTTATAAGAGAGAAGTGGTTGCCCTAAAAAGTGTAGAACCTTCTCGTGAAAAACTACTCCCGGAAGAAAAAATTGCTTTGAAAAAGATTACGAAATTCTTTAATATGCCAAGACCGGACCCAAATCAAAAGATTCGGCTTAGGAAAACAACCTCAATTATTAATTATCTTATCACGTTAAATAGAAACTCGCTTAAAGAGTGGGTAATGAAGAAAAGATTCTAACACCAAGTAAAAAACTCCCTGTTTTATGAATGAAATTTATTAATTACTACGAAGATACAAACGATTTAGAATGGGACTAGAAACAAAACGGAAACGCGCATAGGAAAATGGAAAAGGTAGGCTTGATTTCGGGAATACCGAATAATTTTAGAATACACTGTTACTTTAACCCTTAGAAGTTCTATCTTAATAGATATCTTAATAGATTTAATAATAGATAATATTTCTTAGATAAACATATTTCAATACTTTCCTATTTATTCTTATTATTTTATACGACATATCCTTTCCTAACCGAAAAAACTAAAAGCCTTTTGTTGTAATATTATTAAATTAACTAGTTAAAAGTAAATGAACACCCTTTTTGATTGCCTCCTTCTGACTTAGATTCTATTCCTAAATTGCAAGGCTTCTTGGATATTCTATAAACCATCCTTAGAGAAACCACCAAAGCAAGAAAACAATATAGATAGGGAGAATGAATCTTAAATTATGTGATAGGAGCTCAAACATAGTATGATTATAGAAAGTTATACGTTCTTAATAACGGTGTACCCTGTAAGAGAATATAGAAATAATGGAGAAGTACTTTATATTACGAAGAAGAGATATCACTCATTTTTTTAGTAAAGGCAGACACAGACCTAATGTTGTTCCAAAACACATACCTTGGGGTAGATTATCTTGTAAACATAAGTTTGTACCACACCCCTTTCTATTCTATAATTCGAAATATTATTTTGGGGCTAGAAGATAAGATCCAAAAAGGAGAAATTAGACTATATACTATATTTTTATTTTGTTCTTAGGTATACCACGAAAAATGCTTGAAATGATGTACATTATAATTATCATGTCTTTGCTGTGTTAGGCGTTAAAAGATAAAGACTAGGCATTGGGTCCTTTCTAGTTTATACCCGGTTCATAAAGAACATTCTATCTGCAGCACATATATTTAGTCCAGCAATTACCCCGTTTCTAGTTTTTTATACATAGTTCTTAGGTAGACTTAATTATACCGTAGAATTATCTGTTGTAAATACTTATTTTAGATCTCTTTATTTATAATATAAGCTGTTATCCTTGATTTCTCTCAAAAGAAAAATATGAAAGTGGAAGTCCAAAAGAAGCGTCTTCACTGATTATAGTTTGAAATGCTTAGTTTTGTAACAGAACTAAAAAGACAAAAAGTAAGAAATCCGCGGATTCTAACTTCCCGTACTCGCGTGATGAAGACTCCCTATTCTATTACCCTCCATTACATTTCCATTACATTAATAGACAAGGCGTTTGCTCCTAAACGAAACGAAATACTGCAATCCGTATCCTATGCCTGACTGATTTTATATTATAGATCACTTTAGAATTACTACAACTACCTGTACTACTATGTATGCCTTTGAGTTACGAGGCTTAGAATAGAAAGTCTACCAACCCCAGCGTCTTACTCTTGTCCTTCCTTGTCCTTGTCTTTTCGACATGATGCATCGTCTTCCTTTTAGGTACCTATTTTAGAAGCAGCTATTATAGAAAATATGAGTTGTTGGCCTAAGAAAATGAATACCTTTACCTTGAGGGTGGGGTGGATCTCCCTCCTAACTGACATAAATTTGTATCTTTCACTTTCTAGTTTGATTCTTGTTGTTGTTGATGTATTCGAAAACATTTATTTTATTGTACGCTAGAAAAATACGGAAGTGAATAAGTTTTTGGGCTTGTCTTGTCTACGTTCGAATGTGGTACTCATTTAGAATTATAGAAAGAAGGAAAGATATTCTTACTCCTATATCCTAAACAGAAATCCATTTTATATACGTCGAAAATAATGTCAGTTATTGATTATCTTAAATAGAAATCTTCACAAAGACTAGGCTGTGGGCATGCTACTGCTACATATAATATACCCAGACAAACTCCAAGTTTTATGAATGAAATTTGTTAATTGCGCAGGTAGATAGTATTATCCACAGATACATGCTTGAAAAAGGAAGAAGAAACGATGATACCCTTAGTTAGTTGAAAGTTCTATACAAAATAATGTCATAAGATAAGTATGTAAAACATAATTTAAGGCCTCCTTTATTTATAATCTTATAAAAAAAAGTTCATTACCAAGTTAGCTAAGATTTTTTGTGATAACCATTCGTTCATTATCGCTGATAGACTCTAAACCATAAGCAATTACTATGGAAAATATGCATATTTATAACCGAAAAGTCGATAGGAGTCTTTTTGGATCTACTAAGAACTATTCTTTTTTCCTTATTTTCCTTCTTCTGTACTTCTGTCTTTTTTCTATGACTAGGCTTAGGAGAGGAGTTCACTTTTTTAGGAAGATGTCTTTCCAACACTATATTATTACTAGTTTTACCCTATCTATAAAGGAAATCTATAAGGAAATAAAAATAAAGAAGAAAACCCTTGCTGAGCCTTTGGAAATAAATACCTAGGAACTGATCATCTTGGTGATGTATATTTCATTTCGAATTCGTTTAGTTCTTCTCTTTGTAAAATGATTTTCTAGAATTAAGACAAAAAAATTGGTAACAGGATCCGCGGGTGGAGTATTTTGTAGAATAAGTTTAGATAGAATAAGTACGTCTTGTGAAGTGGTCGAATTATGATTTATACTATGAACGTAACCGAATCCTTATAGAAAGAACAGATTATGCGATGAGCAAAGAAAGAACTAATGCCCTACCTAACCTAAGCGTTAGAACTAGCGTAGATAGAATATGTCGTGATTAGTTGTGAGCTATAATATAAAGAGAGGTATTTCATTCAAGTATCCTCGTGCAAAGATATACAACTACTGGAATTGAAGATAAGTTCTTTTACTCTATTATTTATCTATTAGTAGTAGTAGAAATTGACCTATTCTATTTATATACTACAAGTACTAACTACTGCCTTAAATTATCGAAAATGTAGAAAAGTTCAATAAGTCCTCGAAAAAGGAAAAACCCCTTTCTGTTGAAGACCTCGCAATGTCATTTCTTGTTCTCTCCGACTGTGTTGTAAAACTTAGCAAATCAATTCCGTTATCCATTTTATAGAAACGTTCTATTTCAAAAGAGGCCCTGTATCAATCACTTACGACTTATACAAAAAAGAAAAGATGTAAGAATGAAGTATTCGCCTGTTCTATATCCTGTTTATTATATCCTATAAGAAAGTTTTCATCGCGTTTAGTAAAAGCTTCTGAGCCAATTGGAAAATATGCACTTGGTGCTCTTTCACTTGCTGAGAATTTTATAGTTCGAAATTAAGTACGTCTTAACAGCTCTCAATCAGTCTCATCTTTTTGACTCGGTTGTTATGAAAAGAATATGTTATCACTTCCATTATTACCACTATCATGTCTTATTAGACCACCACCGTACCCCATAGTTATTAGACAGACACACACGCATTACTAAGAAATATATACTTTCAAGTGCTCTAGGTTCAGGTGCTGCTGGCAACATAGTTTATTCTTGTTCGTTATATCTTGGTGGCACCCTACGACTTACTATTTGTGTAAACCAAGTTTCTTGTTTTGTAATTTATTTGTATGAGGGCGGATTAACCTATTCTACCTTACTCCTTTATATTTCGTTTGATGAGAATCACCAACCCCAGAAAAAAATAAAAAGATGATACAGTTCTATTCACATTATTCTATACAAAAGAAAGAGTAAAAATATGTAATGTAACATAATCCCTCTTTAGAAGAGAGTCCATTACCAAGTTAAACCAAGCTACTAAGCTAAAGCAATAAAAGTAGATACCTTAAAAGAAACCGATCCGCTCTATTTATCGTTCTAAATATCTAAAAAACGGGTTATTCTTGATAATAAGTCGAAATAAAGAAAAGAGATATGAAAGATGAAATCTTATAGAGTCTTCCTTCGTCGTTATGAGGACATCCACAAAACATAGTAAAGTTTCCAAGCCTTTTTTTTGAGAATTCTATGCACCTCTTCTTGACTGCCTAAATTATTCTTTGAATTTATATGCTGGATTGGTCGTGAGCACTCTTTTTTATTATACTATACTTTGTCATACGTGAGTTCTTTTCGTAAACCAAATATAGTTCTCCTAAAAAGTACAGGATTGGAAGATTGCCTAACGCTTTGATTGGTTTTATTGAGACTACCACTTCTATCACTGCTACCGTCGTCACAGAAATATATAGTCCATTAATGACACTGACTTAGAGATTAATTAGAGTTAGGCATCTTCCTTAAAGTACACTTCTTGAGTTCTTCTTCATATTTGTCATAAACTGCTATCCTAAAAATAGAGTAAAAGGCTCTTTCTCCCCCTAGGATCATATGGAAATTCGGGAACAGGTACTACACACACCTATTTTATTCTTTCGAGTTATATTTCGTTAGGAAACATACATTCTTGTCGACATATTCAATACTAAGTCTGCCATTGTTCCCGCTGTTACTGACGTTACTTAATAACCTTTCATGAGCAGGACATACTCCGTTAGAAGACCCACGATTACTACGAAAAGAGTTGTACAGACATACTTCATTTATGTGTCAAGTTACCAAGTTACTATGAAAGAAAAGAGATCTAAAAAGTGAATGTCCTTTTTGAGCCTTTGTATTGTAGAAAAACTTCCTTGTTGCGTAACTATTAAAGAATTCTCCCTGCTCTAGCTCTATCTGTTGGATCACTTACAGTTGGATCGGGAGCTATTGATGATCACCTATTTTACTATCCTTTGTCACTTTCCTCATTGTGATTTCTTGCTAACCAAATACATTGTCTATAAAAAGCAGAACTGTAAGGAACTTCCTTAACACTAGAATTCGTTTATTTAGATATAAAGTAGGCTATGGCTGCCATGGCTTAGATCAATGCTACTTGTATTATGTCTTCTATATTTATATCTTCCCTACCTTGACTGGCTTAGAGATTAGAAGAGTTAAACACCCTTCTAAATAAAATAATAGAGTAGTTTATAGACATATTCCTTAATTCCTTAAAACTCCTTATTCTTTACCTTGAGTTCTCGTTGTAATAAGCAGTCATCCTAAATTATAGAAGAAGCCTTAGAATAATATGCTCTTGGTGTTGGTGACCTTACTGCCCTAGAATTTTCTAGCGCGTTATTGTTCGAAATGTCTGTTAGGTTGACTCTTCATAAAGCATACATATGTCTGTAAAAAGAAAAAGAAGAATAAAAATCTTCTAAGTGAAAAGTTAGACTACTAAATTTTTCTGCCCCGGGGTAGGTAGACTAGATAGATAGCATCCCAAAAGTGGCATTTAGAAGGCTTCAAATGCAGCTTTTTGGGTGTGGGTGCTAAATGGCACTTAACGATCTCTGGTGCAAGGCCTAAATGCATTGATGATCTTGAAGGTTGGATTTGCGAGGATGGTTTAAAGTCCACTTCGCGCATAGTGAAAACCTGGATTTTCTTGCACTTTCTCCAACTTTTGGTACAGAGGTCTAGAAGAATTTGAGTGGAAATGTCTAAAATTTCTCTTTCATCTCATTTTTGATTGGTGCAACGCGAAGGTGTATTTACTAATTGTTGGTGCAATACCTTTATTCTTTAACTTCACTTTTTTTTTTAGGGTTTATTATTTCGGCAGTTAGAGAATATATATATATATATATATATACATTATGGGTTTATTAGTGAGTAATGAATTGAATCTTTACTTAAATTTATATGATATATGCTAACCAAAAACAAACAGTGAGTACCTCCAATACAACACATCACCCAACACCTATTATCGAAGAGTAATGGTTCTCTGTAATATGCTTTTCCTACAGGTAGAGGTCCTTAGAACTTTCACGAGCACTACTCCGTTTTTTATTTTTTTTTGCTGTTACTTTTCTGAGAATTGTTACAGGAAGAGAACAATCCATTTTAGTCAACTTTTGTTTTGTCATGTGTATTCTTCTGTGATACCTGTGGATATAAGAGCCTTTATTAGGTAGAATTTCTAGAACTAAAACTCTAATTAAGTATTAGTTTCGTCTAAATAAAGTACAACAAAAGATATAGAATTCCATTAACGGGATAAATAACAAATAAGAAAGAGGTAGAAATAAAAGAAAGAGCAGCCGTGTAATATCCATCGCTTATTATAAAGAAGGTCCTCGGTATATGATATGGTGTACAATACTCTTTTGGTTTACTAAGAATGCGAAATCATAGAAATTGATCTTTGTGATTTTTTCGATGCCTATGAAGTCTAAATTCTTAACATCTCAATAGGCATAAACAAGTCTATTTTTTTTGGCGCGATCTTCTCATGGATAAAAAATTATCTAAGAGTAACAACCAACCCTTTTTTTTTGTTTTGATGACGACAACACTTCTTATAGACTTATAGAGAATCTGAATATTTCCACAAAGCGCCCACTCCTATTTCTAGGATTTATTTATAGATATAGACTAAGACTTCCATTTCGCCAGAATTCTTTCCCTTTCTCCTTCGATTTGCCTAGTAAACATGTAAAAATGTAATATATGTATATAAATCAAGCCCACCAAGGTAATAGATGTTAGAAGCTCTTTTCAAAATTCTAGTAAGGGAGGTAGTTACAATATCACCAAAGCTAAATGCAAAAGTGCTGAAAATTACATCAATTACATACATCTTTAATTAAAACCATTTTTTATCCTTTCCTCCTCTATTTCTTTTATCGCAATACCCTAGGTTTCCTTAGTCAATGCTTCTTTGCCGGACAAATTAAGGGGAGTCTCTCAATTTCTAATAACTTAATTACATCTGTTGTTGATTCTTTTATTTTGCCTTTTTCTCCTAATTCTATTATGCATTGCTCTCTACGAAGTCTTTACGTATATTACAGATTACAACAGAGACGAAGAAAGGTAATCCTAAGAAATGTGAGCTTTTTCCCAGTTTATACAAGTTACATACACCAACACGACTCTATTTATTTTATTATGTCGAACTACTAGAATATTTTATTAATAGACTATTGCGTATTAATTGCTGTAAACTGCATTTTTAAGACACGAAAACGTTTTTAATGAAAAACCTAGTTTAGATAGAAGACTTTAAACAACACTATATTATGACTTCTTTGATTTGATATGTCTTGGTGATATTACTACAATCTTACTCACTCCTTACCCCCTCCCAGGATCTCTTCTGTTTAAGGTTCACGCTTTCCTTGTAGTCATACTTGGATAAGTTTTTACATATTTCTTTCTTTTTACTAAATAAAATTACTCCCTAGGTTTGTATCTTTTGAAACCGGGGAAAGCTTTAAGCTTATACTTAATCTTTTTTGAATCATTGAAGTAATTTCCTATGAAAACGTCTAGTCTTTTCAGATAAACTATAGGTTGCTTTAAAAAGTTAAGAAGGTGTAAAGTATGTACGAAACTGATATTGTACTTCTTGATGAGAATCGATTATGAGTATGTATTCTTCGGTGGGAATCTTGGAACTAGGTGGTGTTTATAAATAGCGCGCTTAGAACATTTATATACTACACGAAGACAATATCTGTAAACATTTACTCTTCTTTTATAGTACTCCTTTTCCTTACGTCCTTTATGGCTATGTATTCCTAATATCTATCTATCCCTTTCAATCTTGAGTCCACGCGCAGAGTAACAAACGGGTTTCTAATCCTTTACTTCTAGTTTATTTAATAACTGGGTTTCATTTTGCAAATAGTAATTATTAGTAATATATTAGTAATATATATAATATAATAAGTTAATATTCATCATATATTTGAGAAGAAAACGGGAGAATTATTCGAAGATTCAAATATTTAGTAAGAACAGCAGTAGAATTTTCACAATACAAGCGAAAGCAAGGGTGTATATACTTTAAGGTAAAGATATCCCGGAAAAAGAAATGAATTTTTGTTGTTGTACTCTATAGCATTTCACTTTGGATTAGTTCATCCTTTATATTTTAGTGTGCGTAATATAGGCGTAACGGATAGAAAGATACCTTACACCCATGTCTCTTTTTTCTCCTAGTCCTAGTGTTAAAAAATATCTACATATTACATGTATTCGTGTTGAAGTTAAAGATAGTTTCTCCCATATAGTTTTGCTTACGACGGGAGTGTTTTGATTATAAAAGATCTCGTACTTGCCAACAAATAGATTAAGATGA
>JAYMSO010000021.1:0-22232 GCA_036897175.1 Plantago depressa | reverse complement strand
AATAAAATTAAATGAAAATTAAGTTTAAAAGAAATGTGAAAATAAAATAAATTTGGACCTCAACTGTTGAATTAAAGAAGCAGAGAGTTACAAAGTGAATTGGAGTGAGTAAAATACCGGAGAGATTTTGGGACTCAAGTGTAATATGTGAATTCACCGATCGGGTTCGAGATGCTGGTTCAAGTGGAGTACTTAAAGGGGTTGATGCCATTTTATAGGATTAGATGGTCCACGTAGACCTTCACTACCACCCACAAGACTAATTCCCAACAAGAATCTGTCGTACAAAAACTAGAGAGAACCATTTATTTATTTACTACTCTACTCACCTCCTCCTCCAATTTAAACCAGTTCACCAAAATCCAAACTTGCTTCACTTTCTCTCTCTAAATATACATTGATTCATTCATTCACAAAGCAAGAAGAAGAAGACAAAAACACTACCTACTCTGTAAATCTTCATCAACAAATCCTGCAAAATTCATTCCTGCCCTGCAAATCACAACAAAACACTCACACGCTCACACCACATACAACAAAACACTATACATACACAAACAGTTCTCTTCTTGGCCACATACTCTGTATATATGTACTGCAAGATCTATCTAGCTACCTACTTTCACTGATCAATTCGATGAAGGGAATGAGGTGCCGGAAACACCCTACAGACTTCAGCAACGCCGTCGTAGTCTACGCCTCCTGCCCCCGCCATCGCCTAATCGCCATTATCGCCACCCAAACCGAAGCTCATCAACAACAACAACCTTATCCCCTTCCATTTCCTCGATCCGTCTCACTACCATTCACTCCTTCTTCTTCATACAACTTTTTGGGGGTAATGGTGACTAGAGTTAAGCAACATCTACAACAGTCATAATTTAAGTTCAATCGAATGTCCTATAGAAACCAATTCTGTGAAATAAGTGGAATTGTCTTTGGCTTAGTATTTAGTACACGGCTTTGCTACTATAGTACGCAAAAAGGACTCTGCGGTTAGAAACTTGTTCTTTTAGCTGAGCGGAATCTTTTTAAGGAGTTCACGCGGCGCAATTCTTAGATTTCTTTATTATTTTATGGGAGTTAGTTTGTTTATATGAAAAAATATACGTGTTGTGCTTGTCTAAGTATGCTATCTGTTCCTTGTTTTGGGTATCTAAATGAAATGTTTTCGTTTCATGTATTCCTGGATGATATGCCGCAATAAACTTTTTACTTATCGTCAACTATATATTTTCTCTTTTTTTTTTACTCGTAGAAATTTCTCTTGTCACAAGAATTTTAGTCCACCAAAACTTTTATTTGACAGTTACAATTTACTTTTCATATTTTTAATAAATGTTCATTAAGATCTCTTCCGAAAGTCAAAACATCCTCTATTATGTGAATCCTAGGCAACAAGTGATGTATGTCCATTTTATTCTTTCTTCCTCATAAAAGTTCCCCTTCTATATTTCATTCTTCGAAATTTCTAAGCCAAAAAAAGATAGGTGGTGATTATAACTAATTATTTATCTGACTGAGTATATACTCCACCGTATTTCCTTCTTTTTTAGGTTCTTCTTCTCGACTTAAAAAATACTAGATTTCAGCCGGGAGCATTGGACGAAGGTTGTCATCAATAGCGCACTGGGTTTTAGAGATCGTGAGTCGTCTACATTTAGAGTAAGATTTAGACAGAGTCCTTTCTTTACAAATAAGGGGATAGCCGTAGCTTCTGTAAAGTATAAAGAAAGATCAACTTTTCTAGTCTTTCCTTTTAAATTCTTGTTTACAAGTTGTACAGTATCGTCTATAGCGCTGACTACCAGATTTAGATATATTCTTTATTTATTATATTGATTGGATATATACTTTCTTTCGCCAAGTATAGTAAATCAATCCTTTTTTTTTTATTCACTGTATTACTTTGTGACTTTGTTTCCTTTTTTGTATAACCTCTCTGAAATACTTAGAATAAGAATAAGGCAAAAATAATAGAATATAAGTTTTAGCAAATAGTAGAAATCGCGCTATAAATAAGTTAGAAATATTTTTGGCTTGCAGTTTTAGGACAAAGTTATTAAGCTGGTTCTTGTTCTTCGCAAACCACAACAATAGAAAATGGAATGAAACTCTATATACCTAGTCTATATAAAATAGATAGGCAAACTTATACAACATCATACTTTATTTATTTAGATTTATTTAGAAGAGACAGAAGTCTTGTAGTGGATAATTCATCTAATCCACAATTACTATTGCAGAAAACCCATTTCCTGGTGGCATGTCGGTATTCATAACTTTCCAAATGGCATTGACCGTGGTGCCGTGCCATGAAATTGTTATTTTTTGAGACAAGCTTTGGTATAGAAAGATAACTAAACTACGATCGTTTTGTTTTGTAGGGTTTTCTTTCTTAGATGTAACTCGTCTCGTGTATGGGGTATAGATCAGCCCTTATCTCATTTTTATATGCTTTGTTCTGCTCCGGTGGATCTGCTAACAATTGGTCTAATCCTGTCAACAAAAGAATTTCGGGGAAGATTTGTCCTATGTCAGATTTCTCTTCGTGATTAATGGGGTGCAATCATTTTACTTGTCTCTTTAACGCTGTAGCGACGAAATTTTCTTTTCTATCGGACAGATTCTTTTGGAGGCTGTGAATTTGTATAGATTTTTATACGCAGACGCTATCTCTAAAATTCCAACTATTTTTTTTCGGATTCTTTCTACATTCTACATGCCCGTTTTATAAGTGTTTGGTAGTTTTCTAATTTAAAATATTGTCTTAGCTATTAGTTTTATATATAGTTGGTTTACCTTTTTTGTCCGGTCCTTCCTTGTTGATTCTACGACGAAAGCACGATATACTCTACTTAGTAATATGCATAAGTTCCACGATATATTGTTTTAGTTCTTAGTGTATGTGGTTTATTACCTCTGTCTTTATTTGCTTCTCAGAAAAATAATTTGTAGTGATTGAAGAGTTGTAATCTCTATTTATCTTAACCAAGCTCGAATTTCTGTATAAAAGCAGAAATGTCCGAAGAATCCGATAGGATTGGTGTAAGTACTCTGGTTTGGCTTACTTAACTCCGCTTACCGTAGTAGATACAATAGTCTATTTCTTATAGTATTCTAACCAAACCAGAAACACAGGTTTTCTCGACTCGTTGATATTAATTCATTAATTCGAAAAGATTTTTGTACTGGCCAAAACAACTATAATAACTCTAATAATAGAAATATTGGATAGGAAACGAAAGAGTGGACAGGTATAGAGTATAGAGAAGTCCTTCGTGTAGAACTGTAGTTAATAGTTAAGTTTACGCGAAATGATTTTAGGGCTGTAAATTAAGAAAGAAATGAAATGTCTCCTTGAGTGAGAAGATAGGACCCGTGACTCAGTAAGAAAACAATTCTAAAGTAAAAAAAAAGCGCCCAGCAAAATAGATTTATGTTCTTATTTCAAGTTTTCAAGTACAAAAACTCTTTTGTTATCAAGGACTATGTTATTAAATTTCTCTCTCCTTTTTTTGTTACAACTTTTTATATTCTGTATGAAATGGGATATTTTTCCACACCACTTCAATATGCATGCTTATTAATGATTCCTACACTTAGTTACTGAATTTACAACTAAACTAAGAATTCTTTCACGAATTAGGTAACGAGTCTACGAACAGCATCTTAAATGAAATATTAAATCTAGATCAATGCTTAGCTTCGATTTATAGTTGGTGGAAGCCTCAAAAAAAGGGAAAAATCTAGAAAACTTGTTGAAGAAAAAACAAAAAGGAGAGTCTAGTTCTTAACAAATAATTATAGGTACTTACCTTAGCTATGGATTATTATACTTCGTAGTCTTGACCACGTTTATGACTTTATGAATATACATTTTTTCTTCTCTAGCTTTTACACAAATTTCCGGTGATTTATTGCAGTTAGTGTTAGGAATGTTTAGAATATATTTCATGTTCAGTAACCCATTCTTCTAGTTGCTGTGCCAATTTATTAATATGAAGTAGAACTTTCTAGGACAAAGGACAAATATTATATATAATAGGTCACGTAGAAAATTATTTCTAACTTATTTATAACTTGGGGGGTTAAGAAGTGGCTAGAAAACAACTCGTACAGAGAATTATGCTCATACTACAAATTACAAATCCAAGCCATAGCGTCCTATTTTCTTTTTAACTATGTTGTTACCGGAATAATCTCTTGTCACCGCCTAGAACTTTTTTTATATTATATACTGATTTTTAAATATAAGGAACTCTATGAGCAAACTGGGGAAAGAGGAAAAGTAACTGCATAAAAATGTGTTCTGAGTAGAAAGATGTGTGAAAAATCTCATCTCATTCCTCAAAAGTTATAACAGGTAGTGCACACCATTTCTCTCTGGGATAACAAAAATAAAATGGTGTTGTTTAATAATAGATCATATCATACATAATTGACACAAAATAAATTTCTATGGAATTTGGTGTTGTTTGTGAAAGGACTCCTCCTTTTAGAAGTTAAGTATACGCATTCTATATTCGTTCGAATGGCCGATATATAGATTAGATTTAATAGGACTTTCCTTTGTTGGCAAACATCTGGCAATGGGGTAGAGAATCGAGATAAAAAGACTCTTTGAAGGTTTATTAAATACGTACGCAGCTAATAACTCTAAAAGCTAAAGAAAGCATATTATCGAGAAAAAAATACATGACTCTGCCGGTTTCTACCAAAGGAAATAGTAAGGAATAAGAAGTGAAATCTAGATCTGGTACATAAGTGGGATTACCCAACAAATTTCAATCAATGTTCTGCGAGCTTTTTGATATACATACAAATATTTATATAAACTTATTAGCAAATTAGGCGTGTGTTCTCGCCCTGCAGGCATGAAAAACAATTGATAATTACTTCCTTGTTTTATTTGTGTTAACGCATAAAATACAAAGGAAACCTTGCAACGGGTACCCCATCCGGAAGAGAGATATAATGAACAAGGCAATATCACCTTAGGTAGATTAGAATGGTTGGTAATAGAATAACGATATTATTTAACTTTTTGTGACCTAGAGTTATAGAATAGTTGCAAGAAATTCCATTCTTCTATATGTTGTTATATGCTATGAATTTAAAATATCTACTAAAATTACGTTGATCTAAGTTAAGTATCTCTCCGCACGTAAATTATCCTGGATGGTTTTTTTTTGCTAGATATAAAAAAAGAGTCGGTGTTCTAAATTCGAATAAGAAAAATATTCTAATTGATCCACTAGGTTCCAAATGTAGTTACTAAGAATAGTTTTCTATTTCCCCTTACTTTACGATTATCTATCCTACAGACAGAGAAGGTATTAACCGCCCTGCAGACTACAACTACAAAAAAAAGTGCAAATCTAAGGTACACCCGTGTTTCAAGGTCACTTGTTTGCTATAATTTAAATATACATTTTCCCTTGGAAAGTAGAGAAGAAGAAGAAGCCCTACATGATAGATATAGCAATGAGTCCTACTCTTTATATATCTTGTATATTAAATAAGCGGAAACTTATTACATCATTTACTTACTATGTACCGAGGAAACTTTTAGGAAAGAAGTAGAATAAACAAGGATACCTAGGCAAATTCTTGGAGGATTCTATTTTAAGCAATAAATAAAATAATTAAGCAATTAGAAAGTGAAGATTTTATTGGAGGTCTTGCAGGTGGAAAGAATGAAAGTATTGTAAAACCTCATTTATGATTTATGATGTAGAATCTTCCTAAGTTTACATCCATTAATGAATAGAAGAAGGTTTAGCTTAGAAACTTGTGTTAGGTGGTAGTAACGTAACAACAGCATGAATAGTGTGCCCGCAACAACTATTACCAATTAAGCAAACACGAATTGGAGTAGAATTACTCACTCTACTTATCTCAGAAAGGAAATTCATTTAATTGGAGCGTAGTCGTATACATAGGTAGATACGCTTTTACTTAGATTAGCTTCTAAAAATGCTCAGTCTTAGATCATTCTTAAGAAGTCCTCTACAGATCTACATACAGAAGAGTGGTTGTTTGGTTTGGAAGAAAAAGGTGAAAGCTTCCTACACCACCTAGACAAGTCGCTCCTATACACATACACCAGGTAGACCAGAGTTACTTGAAAGCAATGGAAATAGAAGATCTTGGAAAGCAGCAATAACAACTAAATAAGAACCTTTTTCGTACTTGGGTAATACAGTAATAATATAATACACCAGCCGATACTTAGGATAATACATTGAATCTAACAAAATATGAAGTGAAATTAAAGGTCGATTCGTTCATTAATTACAAAGTATTCCAAAAGAAAAATACAAATAGAAAAAGTAGAGTCAAATATAGTGTGTAATAAGAATAAGAAGTGTGTATATAGTTGAAAAAAACTTTAAATAAAGTCAAAGAATACATAATAAACAACAATTTAAAAAGGGTGAGAACGATGTTCCTCAGAATTTCTCCGAGATAATAAAAAAGTAGTTGCGAATTGCATACGTTTTGCTAGATTCTCGTGCTGATACTTGCATACACTTGGCGAATTTCTTTCTAAGTATACCTCTTCGACGAGTCGGGTTGGCTACTTCTTTTAGCTTCCAACTCGTCTTTAAAGTGATATTTGTCTCCTATAAAAAAATATATAAAAGGGAAGGAAGGGGTGGTTCCTATTTTATTGGAAACTATTCGCCTTTCAAAGCTTAAGTATCCATGAGGAATTCAAGGAGTGCACTTCTTCGGTTAAGGAAGATACTAATGTAAGTGTCAGAGAATTTAAAGCCAAGTCAAGGACACCTAAATAACATCTTTTTAGAATTTCTTCGCTTTCGTTTTCGACTACGACATACCAAATCAAATAAGAGATCTACGAGAAATACATTTACACTACTAAGGGATGGATAAAAAAAATAGGGAGAATCATGAATGAAATGAAAATCTAAAAATGCAAGATAATAAAAGAAAGATAAAATTTTATGTTTACGGCATAAAGATTTATTAAGAACAGTTTTTGATTCTGAATACTTTATTACCTTTTACAACTATTTTTTTCTCTTTTCAGACCTTACTTGGGCCAGATTTTATTAGCTTACACTAAGTGATGTAATTATTGTTTAATTGACTAAATCCTCAGCAGTCCCTTTCCCCTTTTATCTCTAGCTGCATTTGCTTCAGCAGTCTTCCTTCTACTTAGTAACCACGGCTACCCGCGACCAATAACTAAACTAAAGTAAACCAAAGGCGGGCTAACTAATACTACTACAGACTTCTTTTTAGATCTATACTTCAATTTCGAGGGATTCTTTCTTCTATCAATCTTTATTCCAAAACAAAAAAACAAAGTAGTGAAGCTAAAGCAGGGACAAAGTCAAGATAACGAAAAATAAAAAACTTGGGTTATACGATTGATTTTCGTAGTAATTAAGATAATTAAGAAAGAGTATTGAAAGTAATATAGATCTAATATATATTAAGACTTCTGATTCAATAGGTAGAAAAGGATTAGTCTATTTCGTTTGTTTTCGAGTGAACACGTGTTCATAACGTCAGATTTTCGGCCTTCTCAGAAATTGATCTTTTCTCTTTTCTATTTACATATACTTTTCATTGTTTTTGGATTATCTCTTATTTATTATAGTAGAGAAGAAAATAGAGACACCCTCACTATATTTATATTTTCAGAGTAATGGCTTTGATCAGGAGATAAATTACTAAACTGTAAAAGTCATATACCATAATCAAACTAAACAATTACAATAAATGACATTCACACCAAAACCCACAGCACACAGTTAAAAAAGGAGGAGACTTTTATAGAATCAAATACAAATAAATAATAGATGACACTGATAATCAATATCACGAGAAAGTCCTAATGATAGACCTTCCGATAGACCTTCCCTTGTAATTATATATAACTTTTACATGACAACACGGCAGGATAATAACAATATACTATCGTATGCTCTTTTTTCTCTACAAGTATTTCTAGTCTAGGATAATTTACTTATTCTTTTCTGGCAAATTTTGTTAAAATACTTTTATAAGAAAGCATCTTAGACGCAAGAAAAAGGTAGTAAACAACTCTACTAAACGATATTGTGAAGGGAGTTGTACTGGGGAACGAGTATCTCGTGAAGTAGGTTAGAATTTTAAGGTCTTGCTTTGTAGTATAAACCACAAATTTAAGTAAGAACAAAGAATTTACTCAAAAAAAAAAGCATCCACCTAAAGTCCAGTCCATAAGCATAAGAGAAGACTTGAGTTGCACTTATAGTAAAAATAGTAAACATTCATCGACACGATCGGAACATTGTGGAATATAATTCGTATCTATATCTATGCCCAAATGACCAGATAATCATATCATATAGCAGCATATAGAATAGATATATAGAAGAGGTCTTCTCCGAATATCCAACCAAGTCTTGAAATAATAAATAAGATTGGATTGGTCGAATATAATATGTCAGGAAGAGGAAATGTGTAACATATAATAATGAATAATAATAATACATATAAATAATCCATATAATAGTATTATTATAAGATTGTATGTAGTCCAGACCTGTAACGCGCATTCTATGGTAGTTTTAGTGCACCCCCTAGCCCGGCTTCCTGTTACTTTTGGAGGTATGAAATGCTTCTTTTTTTAGAACTTTAGAAGATAAATAGAAAGTATATACATCATATTGCCGATCTTTTTTTTGTAAATACTCCTATAGATATTGGCTAGGTTTGTTTGGTTACTCCTTTATTTTATCCTTAGACAGTATAATGAAATAAGGCAGAGAGCTGCGAACAATTACCAGTTATTATTTCTTTAGTTTAGTAGTGGAAATCCTACAACATAGACAACATAGCTAGATCCGTGTATGAAAAAAGACGCATTCTTTTACTCTATATTGTTTTTGACTAAAAGATTTATCTTATCCTTCCTAATCTCCTGATGGCAAAATAGGGTGCTTTATGCGACGTGTCCTTTTGTACATTTTTGTTTTGATTTGAAATATTACGAAATAAATAGCTACGAAGATATTGTGATGAATCTTTTCTTTCTGGAATAGTCGTAAGTAGACAAGTTCTTGATTTTGTAATTGAGTAGAGAAAAATTCGAGAAGTAAGGAATCACAACAGAAGTTTCATAACTAACTGCCCTTTTCCAAATCGAAGTAGTGAATCAACCTATATTTTTTCTATATTTAAAGTTTAAAGAAATACCGCAAGTAGAGAACACGCTCTTGTCTCCGAGGAAAGTCATTCCTTTTTATTTGTCATTAGAAACGCACATATCGGCATAACTGTACCCTACCTTTTTTATATTTTTTATACAGCGAACAAACACCAACCATAACAAAGTATATATAATAGGTAATATTATTGAATGAAGAATACGAAATTATAAACAACTTTCTCTTCCTCGTTTAAGATACTTTGTGAAACCTAGATGCTGTTTTTATATAATAGCTATAGAAAAAGGAAACGCCCCCAAAGAATCCCTATTTCCTCCCGTTCCTATTTGAAATGTATAATGAAGCAAATAAACACATCTTTTGATAGAAACCGATGAATTGCGCACTGGTTTGGATAGATCTCCTCCTAAATACTTACTTTGTCCCGGGCTCTATCTTTCTCTCTTTATTTTTATAGAATTTTTGGAGTGGTTAGGTTATCAGAGAAATCATTTCATTTATAATTTAAGAAGGTAAACACGTAAAGCACATATTCACCAACCTACTAAGCAGAGAGATAAGAAAGAGAAAATAGAACTCTGAAATCAAAGAATGAAAGAAATTGTTAATCAAGGAATATGTCAAATCAAAAACTTGCTTAAACACAAACGAGTATACTTTGCGCACTATAAAGAACATTAAGGAATCCTACCAAGCAAATGATGAATATTTTCTATTAGAAATTACTAAAATACTATAAATAAACCTAGATTCTCTTAGATTCTACTTTGGTACACAGATTACTAACTTCTTACATCTTATCTTATCTTATAGATCTTATAGAATAGGGTAGGTGGTAAAACACGGTTAGATGATGTCTTCTCTTGAAATTTGATAATCAGATAAGTAAGTACCTATTTTCTTAAATATAGAAAAAAGAATGGAACTGTTTACTTTGCTAGAATTGCTATTAGATTATATTGGTGTAAATAAAGTTATACTAATTCCGCTATTTATTTTATAGTATTAAAAGTTCCAGAGGATAAGCTTGGAATTCTTCTCGACCGAGCAACAAAAAATAGGATGTTGTGTGAAGATATGCCAGTAAGTATGCGCCTTTGAATAACAAATGGCGAAATCTTTCTTTTATCCTTCTCCTATATGAAATACCTCCTGTCCTAAGTTTCGAGTTTCCTTCAAAGAGCAGCTTTTTTATTTACTATTTCGAAGTGCAAAGCGTAAGGGTTCTAAAAATCCGTGCCTTGCGTCGACTTAAAAAAAAATGGGATATTTTCTTTCTTGTTTGGATTGCCTTGACTTCCTTCTCTTCTGGATCTCGTTATTTTTTAGATTTCATTTCTATAGAATACTACATACAAGGTAGGTATAGGCGTAAAATGAAATCTTCTCCTTGGTTGGATTATACTTTTTTATATTCTCCTACCCATCTTTATATAATATAACATGTTTTCTTTCTGGTTCCATTTCCATTCCTTGTAGTATTCGTTGATGCCAAAAATTCCCACAAAGATAATAAATATAGATAGCACTTGCGATCTAAAAGCAAAGGAACTTCCAAATATTCTAATAAAGAAAGAAGTATATGCATGCTCATATTAGCTAACGTACTATGGTACTATGGTGGATATTGTACGAAATCGTAAAGTAAGAAAATAAACCTACTGAGTGAGCATAGTATCAATCATACATACAAAAAGCCGAAGGAATACAAGAGTACCACTGCTGCAGAAATATCGATGCTAGACAAAAAAGAGAAGAAAGGATATTTAGTTCATTTAGCGCGCTGCTGTATGCTTTTAGGAACCCTTCCCTATTACATGGAAATCTAAGGCATCCAGGAATAATTCATTTTAGAACCGAGATTTACACGAAATTTAAGACTTATACTTAGTAGGTAAGAAACGGAAGAAAGTGGAAGAGTTGTTGAGGATTGATTTGACGGAACACCAATATAACTAGATATAGCGCAATATGGGGAAGACATAAAAAGGCATTGAATTTATTTATTATAAACAAAAGATTAAGTAAAAAGATGACTCGGTTTTCTTCTTTCTTCTATGAAAAAGTCTACTAGT
Source organism: Plantago depressa (assembly GCA_036897175.1). Classification (NCBI taxonomy): domain Eukaryota; kingdom Viridiplantae; phylum Streptophyta; class Magnoliopsida; order Lamiales; family Plantaginaceae; genus Plantago; species Plantago depressa. The sequence continues at coordinate 10,966 of JAYMSO010000021.1, read as the reverse complement.
ATGATTGGCGGCGTATCTGACTTCTTTTTAACATGTCATTGAAATACTTAGACTCTAATTCTACCAATTCCTATTCTATACTACTAAAAACTACTAAAAGAGTTCTTAAGTACTAGGCTTAATTGTGAAAAGGGTTATAAATACAGTAATACAGTATACAAGACTATAAAAAATAAAATGAGCATTTGATTTGGGATGCTTGGGTGGGATGAAAGATAAAGATTAAGGGCGGCTTAAGTAAGATAAACTTCTATTCGAAAGAGAATCCTTGGCTAAGCTAAAATGACTAATAAGGGCGAATAAGGATACAAGGAAATGCTATAACGAACGGTTTCTTTTAGATATAAAATTAGATTAGAATTGATAGAAACTGCTAGTATACGAGGCTTTCTCCCTTGCTTTGTGTCTAGAATTTGTACTGAATGACTACCTAATGAAATAGAATAATCTATTTCTCATCATCATAGCATGCCCTACGTTTCTGTGCTGCGTTCTTTAAATAGGTTTTTTATTGTAAACCTATTTACATTACAAGGTTCCATAGCTTTTTCAAAAAGTCTTTCTATTTCTATTTGAATTCATAGTAGAGTAGATAGAAAAGTTAGCACTCTTAAGATAAGAGTTGATTCCTAATATATTGATTTATTTATACAATTAGTTTTATACATCTAGCTAACCATATTTCCTTCATTTTGAAAAACAGGACATACAGCTTTTCTATAGTTTTTTAGATTTCCGCAGAATACGTTATTGGTGCAACAAGCTACCTATCTTATTATTTTTTGTAAAAGAAGAACCAAAAGAGAGATGGTAAAGAAAGCTGACATTTGTGTAAGTGATTTGTGTGGGCGAGCAGGCGCCATAGTATAGGACCACAAAAAAGATCTTCATGAATACAATCGAGGTTTAGGGAAGAAGGACCGGAAAGCTAGAACGAATACGAAGTTCTGGAAGACAGAAAGAAAAATATCCGAAAGAAAGAATCTATGTTCATTCTAAATCTTTTACCTTGACTTAAAAACACCTAGGTAGAAGAAGGTTGGAAAACAGAGAAAGTTTCGAAAGAAGGAATCCTTATTTATATATGGAAGGAAAAATGAATCAATATCAGACGGTGGATTTTCCGTATATAATATCTATAAAGATGCGAAACCCAACAACCTATAAAATTTTATATAGTGAGTGGTAAATGAAATGAAGTATATAAGCAGGTATAGAGCCAAGTACCCTTTCTTTCTGTGTTTTTTTTGTATTTGTAGTAGGAATCGCTTTCGTTCTTATATGTTGCTAAGCTGGCCTAATAATTTCATTGACTTACTTTCCGTTCTCATTTTCTTAGTTTTTATTTTATAGTTGAATTGCACACTATCGCAGAAATCCTTTTCCTAACTTCTATAGATTTGGACATATTTTGGGTCTATAAACTCTGTATTCCCCACTGAGTATATACTCTTATAATTACGCTGCATTGCTTTTCTTTTTCTCTCTTCCTTTCTTTTTTTGTGTGAACTAGCTCACTCTTTGGCACTCAGTGTCCTATTAGCTTTGTTGTGCACTTACTCTTACTTTTACTCTTAGAGAGTTGATAGAGAGTTGAATAAGCAACCCTTGTGTCAAGAATCCAATGTGCATTTCTCGAATCATTATCATTAGTAATGTTAGTATATCCAAAATAAAAGACAAGGAAAGATGATATGGAAAATGACTTTTAGTCACCAATAATAAAGTACAACAAAGCACAACCCCCTTACCTTAACTAGTATAAATGATAAATAGTAGCAATAGAGTAGAAATCATGCAAATTTATTCTTTCATGTGATAATGCTTAAAAATCATAGTAGTAAGCTTTTACTAACTAGGAATCCTTGGAAGGAATTGAACGAATAATTAGATCTAAGCAGTAATACATAAGTAATACAACAAGAGTCTATCTTTTCTTTATTTCCTAACTAAACACTAAATGACTAAGATTTTCTATAACACTATAACAACTTGGGGGAACCTCGAGAACAACATTCATGACTTATGGCTTGAGATAAGTTCTCGCGTAGTTATGGAGACGGCAGCTAAAAAGTTAAGAATAACTAGTTTTTCTGGGCTATTAAATAATAAAAAGCTGTTTCTATCTTCCTTAATTTTTAAAGGATTGGAACTACAAGTATAAATTCTATATTCTATATTGTTGGCATTGAATATATTTGTTGTCAATTCGCTTTATTATGTAAAGGAATCTTTCTTTTTTTAGCGCTTTAGTAAAAAGGACCAAGGACTTAAAATATCTAAAAGCAGGTATATGAGCTGGATTTACATCTTTTTTGCCTAGAAATTTTATAAGAAATCGGAGGGAGTATTTGTATCCACTTAACTTATTAACTTAGAGTAAATAAATGCCTACTAAGCTTATTATCTTACCGGAGTTCGTGCCATTCGGTTTCTACCAAATTAAGTCATTTACAAAACTTTTCATTTCAAGGTACAGGGTGTTCACATTGTAGTGCATACTAACTATCCTATGTACCAAGCGAAGTGATATTGTCTATAGAGTCTAATCCATTAATAGAAGAGCATATAGAATTCTTTTTACGGGATATTTTTTTTTGGAAATACAAATTATAACCATGAGAACGCTCATTTAAGAGAAAATATGGTTAGGAAGACCTAGCGTGTGGCACTGTATTCTTCTAGTTCTATCAATAAAGACTCTTTAGTCTTCATTTGATTTGATCCTATTTCTTATATTTTCTACCTTTACTTCTCTTCGCTGTATAAAATAAATGATATTGGCCTAAGTAAAGAGCATTTATTTCTTAAAAACTAGTATACTATCAAAAATTAGGCGTATAAAAAAAAGGAATCTATTTATTTATAAGTTCAAATGTGGATCACGTGTTTTGTTAGCACACGAAAAGCGCAATAAATAAAATTATTTGCATAGAGTTACATGAATTCTATTTTCTTATCTTAACTTATCTTAAGGGAGTGCGTGTAGTATGTAATAAATATAGATTCCTTGGATTCCTTTCTGATTCTAAACTATTCCTAAAGTGCACAGTGCCCCTACCCTCTTTTTCTTTTTTGCATTCTTCGATCGAAAACCAGCTTTTTAGTAATTTGGTTACACAGTCTTAAGTTAAGGTTTGACTTTTTCGTACTTACCAACCAATGGATTAAATAGAAAATATAAGAAATAAAGAAGAACGAACATATCTTACATAAAAACATAAAAGTGCAAAAGGTTGACACAGCTTTCATTGTCAATTGTGAGAAAATAGTTAGGTTTGGGCAGAAAACACCTCTTCCGTGAAAATGGAGAAAAAGTATCATATGTTAGAAATAAGCAGCGTACTCCTTTGCCGTAGCCTACCTTTGTGTATGTCTATTTATAAACTTATAAACACAATAAAAGGATTCTGTATAATTTCATGCTAGCCCTTATTACTTTTCTTTTTATCTCTGATGTCCTGTTTGTTCTCAACAAGTGTCTTTTAGAAGTCTACTTTCCCGAGAAAAGGAAAAGTCTTATGTTTGTAGAGTAGAACAAAAAGTTTATTAGTTAAAGCTATATCCATCCACTCGTTTTACATTGTCTTTTTCTTTCCATATTCAAAATTTGTATGCCCTTGCCTCTGTGTCCTCAAGATCGGACCTTGCTTATGTATGGCTGCGAAAGGTTATAAAAGGAAAGACTTAGGCGGCCTAATCTCCGTTTCAAAGTTTTTCTATACAATAGCAATCTAGTACTAGGTTATTTAAACAGTTGTTTTATATTATTTAAGATGGACCTCTCTCTTTTTTAGGTATGGGTACACGTATAAGTAGACTGTTGCAAATATGTAGGATTGTAATATAGAAATGGACTCTTGATTCCAAAAAATAAGATAGTGTACTTTTGCCCTCTACATTTTTACTAGATAAATATGCATGTAATTGGTTTTCCACCCGACTCGTTTGTGCCGTATCATACATATGAAAAGTTAAGAGAATTTCCCAATGTAGTAGAGTGATCTATGCCGTGTACAATAAAATTGCCATGGGTTCCTCCAGGGGGTTCACTTTCCTTTCATCTCATTCTTCAGCTACCTACGTGGATCTATTTTTGTTTTATGCCCTTGTTTTCACTACGATCTCTTCGCTAATTGACTATTTATTATACACATATACACAAAAGTTTCCAATTTGTTGTAGTCCTCTTTCTCTCCTGTACTAAACCTGCACTAAATAAAAGAACTCCTTTACTTACTGTTACTTACTGTTCTTTTTCTTAAATATCCAACCCAAAGTCATATAGATGTATACACGAAAATCCTCCGTCTATTCATTAGGTAACCTTTAGCAGCAGGCATCATAAGTACTCTTTTTCGTATGTTTTCTTTTAGTGAAAGACTCCTTTGTACAGGATTTGGTCTGACCTTGTTTGTAATAGATATCATCGGAAATAGAAATCTATCTGACTTCCATTTAGAAATGCTGGACTATTTCTTTTCTATTTTGTCACACAAGGACTCTACTTATGTATCTATTTCCAACATTCTTTTCTTCCAAAAGTCCAGAAGACATTCGATTTAATGCATAAAAACAGTATTTTCTAAGGCAAGCATCTAACATAAGTGAGTTGTATCAGTCGTTAACCCTGTGCTTTCGTCCGGGCGGGTATACTTAATCCAGAGGCTAGAAAGTGCAATACCATAGATAGGATATCAGTATCTTGTTATTCTTAAGCAATATAAGAAGATCAGTTCTAAGAAAACTTGAAATCACTGCTAAATTGAAGACTGTAAATCCGTCAGTATCTCACAGTAAGTAAATTCAATCACAATCCTAAGTTAATCTATCTCAGTCATTTCTCCGTGAAACGTAGATAGAATGCATTTCCATTTCATTTTCCTTTCTATTACATTTTCCTTTCTATTACATAGAAGTATATAAGTCGGATAGACCTAATAGACCTATAACGAAATAGAATTTTATAAGATATAGTGCGTGTTCCCTCGTGGACATTTATTTGCCTTTTTTTTGGTTAGAACCTCTCTTTTCCATGGATTCTGTAAAAAACTTACAAATGCCCTGTGCCGGTAGCATTTTTCTATCTTCTATTTAGTAGTACCCTTCTTTGTTTTCTTTGCTCATTTACGATGCTATGATTTTTATTTGTCTAGTCTAAAAACTATATTTTTAGACTAGGATTTCGCAACTATCACAATTTCTATTAGAAAAGTATCACAATTTAGAAAAGATCCTCTATCTTGGTCCATTGGCTTACTCCATGTCTCTACTACTACTAATAATACTACAGGTGTTCTTTGTGCTATACATAATACAGGCATGTCTCATTTACTTGTTCTAGTGTGTTATAATGGGAATAGTTCTCTAAATAAAAAGAATCTAGTGCAAGAAATACAAGATAGCTACTACCTCCACCGTTAACATTTTGTTTGGCAAAGAGTGCGAAAATAGTTTGATTTGGGTTTTGGATCATGCCTAAGAAAGATTGAAAAATGAAAGAGAATTGGATTTCCGTTGGGATAAGTTGTTTGTAAAAGAAGAGATAGAGAGGGAGTGTAGTCTACTAATATGATGATTACTATTGCTTTGTAAACCCAGAATTCTACATTTAGTATTTAGTGATCGAGTAGGTATATATAGCCTTTATCATGGGTTTTCCAAATATACTATAATCGACGCGAATACTTTTTTTCCATTGTTATATAAACCAACTTTTTTTACATGGATCTTGGTGGTTTGTCCTCGACCTCATAATAAATGCTTCTCTAAATAAAGCCAGCTTGCCGTTTTCTCTTTCTTTCTTACATTAGTAAGTAACTCCTTCTTTTTACTTCACGCACAGGAATGTTACTCTTTATGTGATTTATGTGAGATTCATAGAAATATTGTCGAATACTTAAGTATGATACAACTAGGTACTTGCGGTTAGGAAATAGTGGAATTCTCCTATATTAAGTATAAGCCAGTGAGTGGAGCAAGTTCCTTCTAAGTTTTATACGCATGTCCTTTGGTTGGTATAGGTTAGCGAGCGAGGTTTTATTAGTTGAAACATAAAGTAAAAGATAACAAAATAAAATAGCCATGATATTGGGCTTCCATACCTAATTGTTTAATAGAAAGAGCTATAACTAAGAATAGAAAATCTAAAGCATGCATATATTCTTTCTTAACCTAGAGTAAAGTCCAAACAAGAAACTCGTTATTTTCTCCTTAAGTAATCAAACTCTTTAGAAATAAAGGCAGTTAGTCTGTAATTAATCTGTATAAAGCGTAGTGCAACAGTCCAAACCAACGAGAACAAGGTCTCATCTAAGTTATCATGTGTATAAAACTCAACGTTCAGTAATTATTTATGTTTCTGTCTACAGGATTCCTCTTATTTTGTGCATTTCTCATCGCATGTAAATTGCATGTATTTTAGGTGCAACGCCATTATTTTGATTGTAATAGAGTAGCCTACTAAAAGAAAACATCTTATTTACTATATTTACTTAAACTAATTAAAATTTCTTCGTAATGTGGAATATTTCTCTGAATGAAACTATCAACTCACAAGTTATTATGTATAGAGAATTTAATTAATTCGGTAGGAAGTATATGGCTTCTCGATCTAAATCTAAAGAATGATCTATTTTTACGTAAGGTAAATAATTGTACCCCAACAGAAAGAAATAAAGATAGAAATGGAATTCCTCCTCCCTTTGCGAATACATACTTCTTAGAATCCTAGAAATGCCCAATCATAAGTAATTATTAAATTATTAAGAAACCACAAAAAAGATTTCCAAATACAAATCTAAGAAAAACAAATTAAGAAATAGGACAATCCGTGGATTCTGCATACTAGACACTAGGAAAATAGTTCGTGTCGCACTAAGATCAAGAGTTTCTACCAAATTCCTCTATGATTTACCCTTCATCCGCCTCGAAGCTAAAGAAATCAAATTCTTAAGTGTCACACCAGACTGTGTTGCGCATACAAAAAAGCTAGGAGGAAGAACCTAAAGAATAGTAAGTAGGTCAACGTCGTAAAGAAGAAACATAAAATGTATAAAGGGTAGACGGTAGACTAGGACAGATTTCCAATCGATAGAAGATCTTATAGAAGGAAAACAATATTCCTAAGTATGTCTTAATACCAACATATCCAAGGTACTGCACGAGGCTAAGACATTCTTCTTCTTTTTCTTTTTCGCTATACCTACTGCTGCTTTGGAGAAATCGCTTAATCCTATATCTAATTATTCTACTTACTTCACCTCTTCTATTAGAAGTTTGATTTCGATTGGAAACGGGGAAAGTTTGTACAGAGATTGTTGTCAAGAAGAAATACTAAATGATTCCAATATTGGATCTTGAATAGAAAAATACATCGTAGTAAAGAGTAAAGTAAGAAGCCAACAACATGTGTTAGACTGCAGATACTGTAAGTGAAGAAATAGAATCCATTCTTTGTACTTTATTAGATTAGAAAAAGAAAAAAAGGTATAGAGTGAAAAGTCTTAAATTGTGTCATGTATATATAGTCTATATATATAAAAAGAAAGGCGAATGAAAATTAATATAGTTTGATAAATAAAGGAAGTCGTACAATCTAGTTTTATACATACGTAGGGATTTCAGACCGCTAACTCATAAAAAGTTAGAATTTGTGCATTATTTTGTTTAAGTATTAAGTACTCCAACTCAGAAGAATTAGAAGAGGATTTATTGCATTTACGAATTTTTTTTAGGTACCGCCTTCTCACGTTGTCTTAACTTAAAAGTTTTAGTAGTCGTAGTCAGAAGTTTGTAGTATAAAAAAGTATAAGAAGAGATTTGACGTTTATGGTATTACACAACCATTACTCCATTACTTAATTCGGACAGAACTTAGAAATTTCCCTAGTCCTTTTTTTTGTAGACGAATAGGTAATAGATAGTATAAAACAACCTTAAATCCAAGAGTAGTGAGTTCTACATACAACAAGGTTTTTTCAAGGTGCAAAAAGTAAAGATAAAGAAGGCTCTTTTTCTCACTAAGTAATGTGGCACATAACATCTAATATAGACTTGTTCCTCAAGGTGACCCAAATGAAAATAAAAAAGTGAAACCATAAATATTTCTATAAATAATAAGAAATAATAGGATAAGAGTATACACAAATATCTGCCTATACTGGATTATTCTAGAAGGCGATACTGCGGTAGATTTAATAATCTTCTTTAGATATTTTTGCTACCGATTTAACATAATAATAAGAAAAAGAAACTTCGAATTTAACCAATATAGAATTGAAAGCACAAAAGCTAAACCTCTAATAATAAAATAATATAAAATTTAGAGAATCCATTGAATATCTGCCATATAAAAGGCATATCTAAGTAACAGGAATATGTGAGAAATGGTTTTCTTGTGTAAGTAAGACTTCTTCTTGCTTCTAGAGTGGATTACAGGGTCGGTAATACATGATAGATAAATTCCATACTTTTTTAACTTAAAAAATCTTTCATTTAGGAAACTTTTTGTAGTAATAATTATACCTTTCTGTAATAGTCAACATACCCGCGAATCGTATTTTTTAGGAAAGAAAGAAGGAAGCTGTTGTATTTTCGACTTTTCACAAGATATATTATAGTCATTGATATACGATATACGATTAAGTTACGAGAGGAGACATCCAACCCAAAAGGATCTAACTATAAACTTTACTATTTTGGCCTTCCTTTGGTAGTTCTTAGTAACGCATTAGAAAAATAATTTTTATTACTTTATGAAAATTTCGAAGTCAAATTAGGAATATAAAATGGATAACAATTTATGGCAGGGTCAACCAAAGCAATGTGAAAAAGATTAGACTTTATAAGGTAAATTCTATATCTAACTGAAATTTCTTTTAGTTTTAGAATTTAGAAAAAACATATGTACTTGACTGCATTAATGATGAAAATTGGAAATTTTTTTGTAGACTTCTTTCTTGGCACAAATGCGCAGGATCGACTGAATGACTTACCTAAGAATCCAACCGAAGTTCCAAAAAGCAGTTTTTGCTGTAGATGTCTGTAAGCTTGCCTTCCATAGAATATTTTAGAATGAAAGTCTTTTCGTCTCTGCGTCCAGTTATTCTAATATTTTTTCTTATGTATATAATCCTCACCCTATAACTTTTTAGTTATTATTATGAAATTCATTCTCATGTATCTCCCTTGAATTCTAGTCGTAAAAAAGAGGTAGTAGTTAAAAATAGATCGGTATATAGGATTTGAGCTGTAAGTTAGAATAAGAAAAATAGAAAACAGAAAAGGTAGAGTTATTCCATTCAATTCAATAGGGAATTATCCTGTACTAATTAGACAGTAATGAAAAAATGTAAATGTTTTTTTTTTTTAGAAAATACGTGTGGGTGTTTTTACTATTGGATTGGAACTTGGATAATGCCCTCCCTATATATTCCTATCCTTGGACTATACGTGTGTCTACTTGTATTCATCTTAGGTACTATTTATTTGATTCATTTATTTATTTGATAATTACTGCTGAAAATACCAACCTGCCCCTTGTAAGTCCAACAACTTCACCAACTACGTTTCATAGAAGCAACTAGAAATTCAATTAGTATAAATGGATAAAGAGTAAGAAAAAGATCCACTAGGTTTAGATGAAACTTTTTGTTATTTGCAGTAGCTTACAAAAAACTGCCCAAGAAAATTGTATTTCCTGACAAGTGGGAGTCATTAATATTTCAAAGCTGAGAAAGATTATTTTCTTGTAGGATAGCCCTCATAGATAGACCAAATATCTAAGACCTATTTTTATACAAACTAAGTAATCAACGTAACCCAGTTATTTTTTATGATCCAAACCACTTCCTTATTTCAGATTTAGGCGAAAAAAGGTCGGGGAGTATAATAGTTCATACATCCTGATGCATACTTTACACTTATTAAAGAATTCTTCGCCGCTTCTTTCCATTTCAACCATACAACTATATATATAAATATAAATAAGACAAAAAGAGATTCACCGCTTTTTAGTTACTGAGCCAAGAAGGAATCTTTTAAATAGGCTAGAAGAAAACTTTCCAATTGTTCTTACGCACTAAAGAGGGAAGGGGCAAGTATAAGAGCATAAATAATAAATAGAGCTTCATGAAGAGAAGACTCGTCTACACAAAACAAAGAAGAACGAATTATCTTCATTTCATGCCGCCCGTATCCAATTGAGTAATCCTGGAGTTATACAACACCTAATATAATACTAGATATCTACTTTCCCTTTATTATTGATTTGATCTGGGCACAACCTAAGCCTTTATTTATCTTGTAAGAGAGCAATACTAAGGACTTCTTGTTAGTACTAAATTATAATGACTCAGTAATTTACTATGGATACTCTCTTTTGCAAGGCTAAAATCTATCATGACTAATACTAGTATGCGAGAAAACTACACATCCAGAACTACTCTTCGTAATAGACTAAAGATGTCAGCTTCGGTGTTCCAAAAATAGTTATCAGTAGAATTCTAATATCTTGCTTTGACAATCCTTAAATTCTTAACATGAGTATTCCTTACATAGCCCCTTTATTCTAAAATATAGAAATGGTTTGTATTGCACAGCAAATAAGATATTGGTTTATTACTTTGTTAACAACTAAGCACTGCGAGATTCTTCAAAGACTTACGCCTGGGCAAAGCGGAGAACGTAGTACAAAACAAAGAAAGAGAATAATCGAATGAAAAAAGGAAGAGAGCACGTGAAGAATTCCTCTATTTTCACGGACTAGAAATAGAGAATAAATAGAAAAGGTTTCCAAATAATCTTTTAAATTTCATATTCCAATCCCAAAAATATATGGCTACCTCGGGAAACACAAGTTACAAGTGAAAAATACATATTCTATATATCTTCTCTTTCGTCTGCTATTCAACTGCGACACATGCATTTCCATTTCATTTTCCTTTCTATTACATTTTCCAGATCG
>JAYMSO010000020.1:0-22282 GCA_036897175.1 Plantago depressa | reverse complement strand
ATAACTACGCAATAAAAAAAACACCGAATTGCAAGTCAAAGTGGAGCCGTCTTCCTCCAAACTCAATACTAAACAAAATTTTCCTTATCTTATATAGACTTTTTCTATCTTATTTTTCTATCTTAATAAGCCACGTATCTTCCCAAACAAGCTTAGAGTCTAGCCTTCCTTTCCAGAGTGAATACTTTCTTCATCTGCGTTTTCTTTTTTTGTAGTGGATGTGCTAGAGAACTACACAAGGAACGGAACTTGGTCATATATCATAAAAGATTAAGAAAGCGTAAGGCGCAGGAGTATAGAAACATAGGATATCGATATAACCAGTATACCTATGAAAAAATCAATTTCGGGTTGGTAAGGCTTATCTATATTTTCGATGCTAGATAATTTCTTAACTTGTGTCATGCCATGACATTTTTAAGGATACGGGATCTACTAAATTTAATGAAATCCATATGGCCTTTTTTATACTAGTACCTCTCGCCACTGTGCGGTTAGATCTTATACCTTACTTATGCAAATGAAGGAAAGAAATCTTTTTCTTCTATGTAATAGAGGACCCCTTATCTATCTACTATGGGTTGTGTATTTTATGATGTAGGAAATCGAAACTTATGTTACAAGAAGCATAAAGAAAGTAAAAACCCTTCGCTCTAATCTTCTCATTTCAGCCAAATTACGTCTTACCAATAACAAGGACTTTTTTTTTTTCATAATAAAGAATGATAAGAAATATAGAAATAGGCAAAAAAGATCCTCTGTCTGGACCTCAGAAATTTAATGATATTATCTGGGTACTACATTGTTATTAGTAACTTTACCTTAAATGAAAAGCATTGACAGAGAAAGCTCACAACAGAGGTATCTGCGAAACCGACCACGACACAAGTTCTGTATAACTTATAGGTCTAGTATTGGAATGAGTTGCTACTGTTTATACTATATAGAATATCGAAAATTACCTTAGTTTTGAAATTGCCCTAAACCGAGAAATATCCCCTATAAACTAGGTTACAAAATTCAAGAGATTTCTCATAAGAACCCCGAACAAGTCAGTACTCTTTCAGATAGAAAAAGACTCCAATTAACCAATCAAGAAGAACAAACAAATACACAAAGACAGCAAAGGTCGGAGTAAACTCCTCCAACTAACAGTAAAGAAGCAAAGAAAGATACAGATAAGAACGTATCCCATCCTATAGAGTAAGCTTAAGTTATGATAGGGTAAGCAAGGTATTCTAACTCAACCCGATGAGGGCAATAGGCTGTATTCCTCTGCTCGGATTCCCTCTCGCGGAAAGAAAGAGTCCTGGCGTGTTTTTGGTCAAGCTAGTCGATATCTAAATCTAAGCATTATTATTATTATTATAGCATAATTAATAACTAACGTCATTTTATGATTCTGATGAAATATGTTACATACATTTCTTTCCTGTTTGAGGATTCTCTACGTTGCCCACTAATTAATAATGCCTAGTCCATAATGCGTCCACACAGATTCACCAATATAAGTTAAATTTTTCTAGCTATCAAGAGCCCATTCTTTGTTGCCAACACCAAAAGTACTTCTTTTCATTCAAGGCACTCTCGCCAATAGAAATAGAATAATAGACAAAACAGAAATGAAGATAAATGAAGTATAAAAAACAACAATTGTAAAGCCACGATCATCAACTGACTCAGATTCACCATTTTTAGGCAAAGGCCAAGAAGTAGAATATTAAGGAATATAGTCTTATGTGGAAAAAAAAACACCTGCCCGTTCAGTAATAACTTCCCCCAAACAAACTACAAAGCTACTGCAAAAGAATTAAGTCTCGAATTGCCTAGGAAATGTGGAGGTGGAATAACATAACAGCTTTTATTTATCCTTTTAGATTTTTTTATTAAGTCTAATTCTAATAAGGGTAATATAAATGTAAACTACACTACTAAACTTTACAATGCTTGTGGGATGAAAAGGCAGTGGGTAGGAAAGAACAGGTTAGATCGGTATTAATTACTCTCATGTATCTTCCTAGGGGTTAATGTTAATATAGAAAATTTAGAAATAGAAATCGTATCCCTTCCTTGGAAAATAATCTACTTTATATATAATTATATGGTATCAAGACGCACGATCTATCACTTCGAGTGTACTCTAATAAAACATAGACATATTTTCCTGGCAGCAGACATTTATCTTGCAAGTCCAATATGGAAGCTTTAGGTGTCAATAGGTAAAACAAGCATTGCTCTAGAAAATAGGTAGACTGTTTGTTGTATAAATAATAAATTAAGGCACCCTGAAAGGATAGCTACAGGAACTTTGACTCATTCAATTCATGCTGCACAATGAGTTTTCTTTATGACCAAAACGATCTAACCAGAGCTACCATATCATATCGCCGTTATAGTTTTAGGCTTATTTGGATTTTTCTCAACTTCTAATAAATCTGCATTATAAAGGAGAACAACCAGTAAGGAATAACTTTCATCAAGTAAAGTGAGTAAAAAAGTGTAGGAGAAATCTATATTACACGTGTAGAAAACAGCACACCATCTTAAAATATCTTGGGATTTTCTTTTATTTTTTTTTCCAAATTTAGACTTATGTTTCTATTGGCTACTAACATATGCGCCTCTTGTAGTATAGGTACCATCATTTCTTACCTTCGATCTTTTATGAGTTTTTATAGGACTCTTTCTTGCCATTTCCTTTACTTTATTTTGCTTACATCTGGCTGGGTTAGAATTTGAACGTCTAGAATACGAATTGATTTTTGAACTTCGATTATTGATGAATGTTTGTTGATTTCTACTGAGCGACCTAATTAATATCCTCTATATTTAGTATTATTTTTGTTCCCTTTGTTTGTGGGACTATTCTAGACTGTTGTTATTCCAAAAAGATATTTTATTTTATAAGTCATGTTACTTAGTCAGTCGTAACATCAAATCAATGAATATAGGAACTTCAATATTCATAATGAATAATGACTGTCTAACAATATAAAGTTAATAAGTAGTTATATAGTTGGGTAAGTATAGGAATATTTTTATACCTATTTATCTTCTCTGCAGCACCTAAGTATTACTATTTATTGCCTTTTCTTGGAATTGGACTCTCCTTTTAGTATTATACGAGATTTATCCGATGGGAAAGAATCAATATAAAAAGTAAAAGGGGCGCTGGAATAAAATAAAGTTTGAAAAGAGTCTGCCTTTAGTTGGCCTCTAAGGTAAAAGATCGAAAAATAGATGATACAGGAAGGAAATATACAGATATACAGGATTTGCTGAGAGTAATCCGTAAATTAATTATAAGAATTCGACATATTATATTTATTTGGTTGGTATTAGTTTACCTACCCCTTGCTAGTTCAGAATAGAATAAAAGAGCACCTAGCCTAAAAACCTAGAATTGTATAAAAAGAAAAGACTCAAAAAAGATGCACTAAAAGACTACATCTTTATATTATATTATATTCCACCGATTCTACGACTTATGATCGATATATGGATTACCCTTTTTGTTGATGAAAATGAAAGAAAATAGCATTCCTAAATCCTAATTGTTTAGGATAAATCCGGAACGTTAGAGATAGGACTACCGCCTAATTTAAACAGACCTCCACTTCACTTACTGCTGTCTTGTAAATAATAAAAAACCCCCCCGTAGCGCAGTAGGTAGCAATAGGAAACTCTTCTTGCTGGATTCTAAAGACACACTTGCCTTACTTAAACACCCTTCGCGATTTACCTTTCTTTATACACCTATCTATCGAGTTCTTTCAAATTGACTTGTTGAAATTCCTCTTATAAAGAAATTAGACAAAAAGTATCATTAAAAAGCGAAGTTCTATCTAATCTAAATCTATTTATTTTATTCTATATTACTTTATTTACTATTTCAATTTCTAGCTAAAAAAGAAAGGACTTACTCGCCAAAATTAACCATTATAACAAAGCACTGTAAGAAAAGAGTCATTTCTCTAATACTTTAATCTAATTCCCACGTAAAATGTACTATTATTCCCAATACTATGTAGTAGAAGACCAAAGACGAAAACATAGAGCACTCTCACCATTTAAAGTAATCACATCAAAGTAAAGATATCATAGTCCTAGTAATATTCGGGATAAAATTCATGAAAACCTATAGAAAAAATATTAGAAAGATCCTGGTGTAGTTTATATATGGATAGAGGTGGAGTATATGGCATAAAATATAATAAATATAGATTGAGATTCCTTTATCCTTATATATAAATAATTAAGAAAGTCTGCCATTTCTTCAACATGGTGGAGATTCAGAAAGTTTCCTTTTTTATTATATAGTTCTATTTAACTCTCAGACTAAGCTCTTTTTTTAAGTTCGGTGTAGTCACTTTTAACAAGGATTTTGAAAAAACAAAGAGAGAACATCTCCAACTTTTCAATCAATATAAAAAATTTGTGCAGTTAAACGCGAGGTGAGGATATTACTCGCTATAAATCTATTTGAAGGATTTGTTTTTTGTCAAGCATTAAATTAAAGAGTACTACCTCCGAACTTTCTACCCACTCTTAGCGAAAAAAGTATTTACGGTATAATGTGATTCTTTTTTTCCCGAGAGAGAAAGTGCTTAATGTATGAATTCGTAAGTCTTGTATACTCACTACTAAGTAGTAGAATTGGTACACAAAGAGTGGAGATGTTTGAAAAGGATATCTTTTCGTACTAAGTTACTAAATAAACAATAATTATAACCCGTTAGGTAAGAGTAAGAATTGTGGAAAAGAAATTAATAATTAACCCCATTCCTAATCTTAAAAAAGAGAGACTAAAAAAAGTCGTCGCGATGGATGCCGCCTCACCACGGCTGTACATAGAATTTTGTGACAAGAATCAGAGCTCGTGAGATTAATTTGATTTAGAATTTTTTTATTTTCTAGCACTATAATCCATATTGTGCATTGTGTGGAATCTATACTTGGGTTTCTCTGAACCGACCAAAGGATAATTTTATCCTTTCTTTTTCCTCCTAGTTCTTTCTATTTACTTTTATATTTATATACCTAACTACTTAAGAGTTGTACTACAGCACTTTTGGTCTCTGGATTTACTTACCAGGCCTGTTTGCTTTTTACTTAGTTAAGTATTTTTTTGTTATTGGTGGAGCATCTTACCATGTCTTTCTGAGTCTCATAAAAGTCAAGGTTTCTTATTCCTATCTATCCTCCTATCTTTGTATCCCTTTTGGTATTCATGTCTGTGAAAAGCTATTCTGTTTCCAAGGAACCCACAACTTGTGCACAAATAACTGCGGTTATAAGCAGGATGGTACTTTTTTACTCGTGACCCTATAATTTTAATATTAATTTTATCCGGGTACTTACTTACTTAAGGAATTCCTTGGTTTCTACTTTAAAATACAGACTTTGATATGTTGTTGTAGAAGACAGACTAATCCTCGTTAAAAGTAACACCCTGTTAGACCTTGGGATAATAAATAATGAGAATTTCCTTTTCCAATGATAGCCTACACGCACGCATAGCATATAGATAGCAGAGTTCTAATTTCTTGGTTTTTAGTAGATCTTCTTTGCACCGACGCTGGAGATAATCCTATGCCCAGCCAGTATCACTTTTTTTCTTAGTTCTACATATGGCTCCTTGTACTTGCTAGTAGAAAGAATTTGTGAATATCCCTTCTTTGCAGACAAAAAAAAGTATCCGTAGCTTGTGAAAGAAAACATTATGATTGTGGATGACCTTCAAATTAAAAAAGATATCAGATTAAAAAACAGAAGTTTCATTCATGCCAATGCTTTTGAAAACGTGCTAATCGTAACTATAATTTGCCTTTTTGTTACTTATTCCATTCTGCGATGTTAACTAAACCTCTTTTATATTATAATTTATATCTCTAATCTGGACGTATTCCAAATAATCTCGCTCAAGAACAAGAGGAAAGCATATTCACCAGGAGCATCCCTCAGTTGTCTATGAAAAGAAAGTAGATTTGCTGCTATAACTTCTCGTATTTTTAACTATTTTAACTAACAACAAAACGACAATCTGCCACAATATAACACTTATATATAGTCTAGTCTATTTTAGGTTATACTAGTTAGTATACTACTAAGTAATATACTAAGTAGAAATTGGAAGTTGAGTTCCATAAAAATATAGAATATGTTCTTAGAAACCTAAAAGTAGTAAGTAAAAAAAAGAAAATAGGGGTTCCCGGCGGAATACTTTATATAGAACAGAATTAACTTATAATTCGAAATCCATAGATAGGGTAGTTTTTGTCTTCTTTTGAATTTGGCATCGGGTGTAATGAATAAGACCAGACTGATGACTTGGTTTTTTTATTTTTGTATAAACCTAGCTCTTCCTTAGTTGTTTGTGGAGCAAAACTAATATCCATTTTGGTCAGTGAAAAAGACATAAGAAAGACTCTAACCTAAACTGTATTCCAAGAGATTTGTCCTACTGCGTAAACCCTCCCTGTATTTTATTTTCTTCTTTCTACTAACTACTACTCATTCATAGCTAAAACGTTTTTTAATGAAGTAAGCTAAGATTCTGTATTTGAGTCTTTTCTTCAATCAAATAACTCTGAAAAAGCTTTTTTTTTTTATTACGAACTATTACCAAACTAAATAGAAATTGCCCATCTAGTCAAACTTGCTGTAGGAGTAAATTCATGGAATCCTTTAAAAAAGGAGGAATCTAATTCTCGAGAACACAGTGTAGGCTCTAAAGTAGCAGCTCCAAAAAGGAAATGCTATTACTGACTAATATAGAATATAGTACAAAATAAAAACAAGAAATAAATTTCTTTTCAGTACCAAATAAAGTTGATAACAGTCTAAGCCGGCGCGTTTTCTTTCCTCTTCTTGGAAGTGCAGTGCTCTCTTCATTTCAGGCAGAAAGAAGGAATGCGTTTTATAGTTTATTTTATAGAAAGAAGAATCATAAATCATAGAATATAAAATACTAAAGGATACGGTAAGCTGTAGCAAGCAGTAGTTATACTTTCTAGATCTATCTATAGAACTAAAAAACATAAATGACAGTTGAGATTGAGATATGTCAACTTTTTCATCTTAGTGAATTGAGAATGCTTCTCTATTATTTTATTTTTAACTCTTTATCTTTTAGTGTAAGTGCGATAAAACGGGCGTTGCATCAATACCAAAGAATGACATTTCTATAGTCAATGAAATACGAAACGGTATCTACCACTACCAACAAAGAATAAGTATACTTTTTTACTTTGCTTTGCGAGGGAGAATTGAAATACAATACATGACAAATCAAGATCAATGGAAAAAGGATGAAGAAACACAAAAAAAAAAGTAGTCACCAATCTAAAATTCCTAAGGCGCAGGAAATAACCCTTAAACACAAAATTCTCATAGGTATAGGCTAACAACTGTAAGATTGGATCTAAATTGGAGCTATTTGTTTTCTATATTCATTATTACCTTTATACTTACTCCGTAACCTGGTATATCGTTTGACCCTTTTTCTTCTAACGTAAACCGAGTACTAATAAAGTTTGAAGTCAGATCTGCTTCCTTACTTTTCTCTTTTTAGGAACTATATATGAAAACGCTCGGTGGAATATTTCTCCGGTCAAAGATCATTTTAAGATGTATCACCTATTCGTAGCATTACAAAATCAATAGATACTTGTAAATGGATAGTGGCACGTTACAAGCAAGAACTTTATTCTTTTTCGTCGAGAATACGTGCATAAGCTGTTTGTGTCAAACAAAATAGTTAAAAATTCGTATGTAATCTAGACATATGATGATATCTACAGCGCATGTTGTTAGTTTCTTTCTTAGAAGTTTATTATTTCTCCGAAGTTGGAATTACTTTATCGGTTAAATAAAATCTATTTTGTGAGTCATTGCTCTTTGTGAATCTTAAATCTTATTTCTTTCTCCAAGTGGATGGTATTATTCTAAAGTTCTGTTAAAAATGGTATTTATGAAATAGATGAAAATTCTATATTCTAAAAACTAACTTTGTTCCCAACCTCGTATAAAAGAGATATGCTATTTAAAAATTTTATTTATAAAGTAAGGATTACTACATCGATTCCATCCTTGAGAACTCTAGATTATACTAAAGGTATAGCGCGGCATGCATAACAGAGACACTTTCCACAAGGTTTATTAATAAAGAGGACACAACAGGTAATTTATGGTAATTCAAAATTATTTTGAATCTTTCACTATATTTCTTTTGCTTTTCAACAAATTACTTCATTTTGGTAGATCTTTTTTTTCGATCCCCTCTTCTTCTTATCTTCTATTTTTTATATTTACTAGTACCAGGAATCTACTGACAAAGACTTTGGTAGGAAATTTATTTCAAATGTGAATCTAGCAAAGAAATTATAATCCCATTTAATAGTCTTCTAGTCTTCTCTTTTGCGTGTTATTTCAAATAGGACTTTTTTCAGCTATCATCTTTATGATTATTCCTTGCAGTAAATTGAACCTTTATCCTTAATCCTTACGCGAATAGGACTAAACTCTTCTTTGAATAATTCATTTTCATAATAGTTTGCCCTTCATTATGGTGTTTGACTAGTCATTCAGATATACCCTTTAAATATTCTTTTTATTATTCTTAGTACTTTCTGAGTTCCTACGTGCGGTATAGCACAAATATGGCAAGCAAGCATAGATCATAGGCCAACCAAGGTGAAAGTACAGTGAGTGTCGATTTGGGAAACAAGCAAAACAATGTCAATTCCTTATTACCACGCTAAAAAAAGTTACGAAAAGATTAGGTCATGCATGAGGCATGTACCTATGACCATGTAAACAACTGTTATTTGTTATTGTATGTAGATGAAATTCGTTGATTGTGAAAGTAGATTTTATTTAAGTAATCCTTGTAGACATATATTAAAATTTATCTACTGGGTAGACTTTTCTAATAGAATATTAGTATATAGACATAAAAATAGACATAATAAAGAAATCCTTGGAAACATTGTATAAAGATTATTATTTGTCTTAGTCAACCTCCACCTATTATATATAGCTCGAAATAATTTATATGGGCTAGTAAGTAAAGTAAAGGGTCAAAAAGGAAACAACTCTTGGACTATTGCTTGTTAGGTTACTGCGCTACAATAAATGCTTGAAAATAAAATAGTATAGAGTACATACCTTATTCATTTTTGAAAAGACAGATAATTCACAAGATTTCTCTTGTTAAGGACTATGTCTACGCCATCAGATACCCCCTTTGAGCTATTCTGGCTTACCTAGGCTGGGAACTTTAATAAAACAAGTACAAAACGGTGGCATGTAGGCAATATTAAAATTAGGGGAATAAATACGCTTGGACTTAACTTATATATATATAGAGAGAGAGAGAGAGTAACTTAGAGTAAGAAAAGAATTTTATACACTGTTTGTTATACTCGACATTTCTATTAATTTATATTAATACAAATAAGAACTTAAAGAAATGTAAGAATTAAAAAAGGAAGAGTTGATTAACTTGCTCATTATCCTTAATTTTTAAAGACAGACTTAGTATAACGAATTGTTCGTTCTTAATTTAAATTGTTTAATTGCCCACTTCAGGACTATACTTAGTATTCTTATTATCTTATTTTTTATGAGCAGTTATCATTTGAAATTGTATACATACTTCTTGTTATAAATAAACGAAGATAGAGAAAAAAGGAAAAGATCCGAGGAAAGACAATATAGAACAAATTCAATACTTAAATACAATGAATTCAATACTTGTATATACACGTATACTTAGAAAAACAGGAGTTTTCTCGATTATAGTATAGGTAGCAGGCATAATGACTACTTCTTATCTTGCGTTTTCATGTACGGGGATAATAAAGAATTTACGCTGTTTCGTGCAAGCCTAGTCTATAATTATAGATACCTTTCACACACAATACTAGACGTTTTGGGACTAAAGCTCCGATATCGTAAAGCAATAAAGCAAACAAACGGGAATATAATTTTTAGATATCAAAAAAAAGTCCTCGAAGTAAACCAGGTAAGGAGAAATCTAATACCAACAACCTTGGATGTAATTCTTAGCGAGAGGTTGGAAGATATACTCTAAATGACATAGTAGAAAACCTAGTCCCAATAAGAAAAGTTTCCGGGTTAATGTTAATAAGAATTGACATCCATTGTATATTTTAGTCTATTATAAGATAATAATTTTTTGTTGTACTGCCTTACTTCTTAGTCATTGTGATCAATATCCTTACGTACTTTTTTTAGGTACTTGTATTACTACTAGCAAGCAATATATATTCTAAACAGTTATGTTGTAGAGCCTTCTCTTTTCCTTCCCATTCTTACGGAAAACTACTCCCGCAAATATGGAAACTATATTATCTTATTTTTTTTGACATAGTAACCACTACTTCTTTGTAAACGACATTTGTGTGTGTACCGAAGAGAGAAAAAAAAGAGAGAAAGAAGTCCTATTTGAACTACTCATAAAATAGTTCATACAATATTAAACATACAATATTATCTAAATAGACTAAATATGATAACTGATACTATCATAAAGATTATGACATAGTTGTTGATGCTACCTAAAATCTGTATATTCTCTTCTCTTTGTCTTACTTAATATTTTTATTTCATTTACTTAAGTCCCCTTTTTCCACTTCGAGAATGTCTATTACCAATTAAAGAAAATGAAAGTAGAGATTCTGCTCTTGATCAAACAATGCTAATTTGCCTAACTAAATGAAATAAAAACTGTTGATAGTAGGTCCGGTATACCCAATTGAACTCCAATTCTTATGAACGAAATTAATTATGAAGACAGGCTATACCTCTTCTAATAAATACAGAAGTAATAATTTAAATACAGAAGTAATAATTAATATATAGTTATTATTTATTTTACAAATACTAAAAAAATACTACAACAATAGAGGCTAGACATCTCAAACAAAATGTTGTAAGAAAAAATGGGAAAAAGATGAGATACTAAAGGCACGGGCAGGAGTATTACTGCGTATTAAAATACTATGTGCAACACAGCAGCAAGGCTTAATCACGTAGTTAGGAAATAATATATGAAGTAAATGAACATAGATCTCCATAAACTATTCTCTATCTAGTATTTTTCATTGTAAATGGGTTGGGCGGGCATCCTTGTTGGTGACTACTCCTTGTGGGTAACATTCCGAAAAAATAAAAAAAAGAAGGAAATCCACAAACAAGAACTACTATTTCCTCGATTATACACCCCTATTCAATAGAAATTTTGTTTGGGAGTGGGAAAAGAACTGCTCTACTAAATGTTGACTAGAACTTGAAAGAATTTGTGTACAGGAAAAAAAGTTTAAATAAAGACAAGTAAACCTCGATTATATACTATTATTAAACGAAGAAAAGATCAAGAATGCCCGAAATATGTAGTTAAGTACACTATTCTAATTATCACGTCCCTGAAGCACTTCCTAAAGCTAGACGTTTGCCTTTGGTTGTCTTACCTCTCTCTTTCTGGATGGGAGTTGTCCCTGTACGATGCCGCGACTATTAGGTACTAGGACTATATTACTAAGTAAACCACTACTGGCGTTTATGCTTTATGCCGAAGTCATTGTTGACTATACACTATAATCTATATTCCTTGGCTATACCCTTAAATTTTATATCTTCACCTCTTTGATTGATTTTGACCTAGAATTTGACATTGTTACGACGAGTACTCTTTAAACAGGCAGACATTTTTGACATTTTTCATGTTCTGCTCCCGTGCAAAATAATTCGCAAAGTATAGGTTCGATAGTATCCGCTTTAAGCAGTTCATTTGCGTAATGTCATAAAAAAAGTACCCAGAATGTTTACCATAAATTATGTTGGATTACTCTTATGCTTAGAATAAATAGATCTTTGGGTCCTTGTGTGTGTGCTTTTATCAGTCCATTTCTCTCTTTGCATGCTTAAGCCCGTTAGTTATAAGCCATTAGTGGCTCCTCACTCACCGAGAATTTTAGTTTGTCTATACTTTGAAACAAATACATTTTCTTGTATTACTGATAATTATAAAAAAAAAAGACAATGAAAAATAGAATTTCTCTTAAATATAAAAACAACTACTAGTGAAAAATGACACAGTTTAAAATATATTACTAAACTCGTTTATGCTTGCGTCGAGAAAAGTCAAAGAATTCGACTTAAGCAAGACAACTCTCTTTATTAGTTCAGGGCTGCACTATACTTGCCTTGTATTATTCTATACCATCCACATGTAGAATGTTTGCTCTTATCCGTGTAAGACATACATTGTTTGTATCATTAACAGGCTTACATTTTTTAATCATCCATCATAAGTGTCCTCCATTTATTAGAGTTTCTATATTCTCTATGATAATCTAATCTATGATAATAAAATATTTAGTGGAAAGCAATTAAAAAATACCTGGAAGTGAATAAATTTTTGGGTTCATCTATGTTCGTAAAAAAGTACATTATTAGAAAGATCATTACGAAAAGTTTTTAGAATATCGCGTTATAGCGACCCCGTACACATAGTGCGTAACATAAATAGGAAGTGAGAATAGACTCATTCATTCTAGGCCTAGAAAGAAATCGAGGGGAATGGATTTGTCCGTTTCGAGTTAGAAGCACGTATATGCATGGATTTTAGAGAATTACCAAATAAATGATAATAGTTGTTTGTATCCTTTATACTTAAGACTTAGTCTTTAGATGCACACAAAATCCTCCTTGCTTAGTAAATAAATCTATTATGTAGGTCTTACCTCTTATTCTTCTACAGTTTATTTTCCTTGGGTTTCGATAAAATTCTTCATTAGAGGAAGTTTTCCTGAATTATAGTAAAAATGAGTAAAAATCTTTGAGCCTTCTTTGGAATATATGCTTCTGGTGCTTCGGGAGATCCTGATAACATAGTTTATTCTTGTTTGTCATATTCATTGTCCGCGAGTTCCTTTATTTTTCTACTATAAGAAGTTTGAAATAAGCTTAGACCTGAAAGGAGATTGCCTAACGTTATAACTAGTCTATCTTGAGAATAGTACAGTATTATATTAGAACTACCACCATATGTTAGATCATTGCTATGTTTATTAAGTAAATGACCTAGGTCTGCTTGCTATGACTGAGAGATACGGTACTTAATGACATTGTTTCTTATTCTTAAAAACTCTAATCTTAATAATTTCTAAAACACTTCTTCTTTCTTAGTCGGAAAATATGTATTTGGTGAACTTACTAACAGCGTTTTTTATTGTTCGCTATAGCTTGTTGGAAAAGATACATTCTTGAGAGCATTGACAATCAATCCTAAGTACGACATGTCTAACACAACCACCACTTCCTTTACTAAATACCCTTTCATTGGCAGGGCATAATGGCAGGGCATAATTCGTTTTAACCCATCGAAAAGAAAGAGTTGGGCTACAAAGACATACCTCATTAATATTTCAAGAGATATGAAAGATACGAAAAAGGTAAATTCGCTTATAGAGTCTTCCTTGATTGGTTATTATGAGCAGGTATACAAAATACATAGTAAAGTTTCTTGCCCTTGGATTATATGGAAATGGTGCTTTTCTTGATCACCTAATTTATCTTTTTCGTCATATTCGACAAGGAAATCCTTCTGTTTCTGTCTTCTATCTTTCTAAACTACCTACCTTGACTGGCTATCATTGATGAATCACACGAGCAAAGGAATCCAATAAAACAACCTAGGAAAAAAGAAAACTACTCTTCTTATTGTTTGAATTGAATAATCTTCTTGGAGGCAGTCATCCTAAGTTATATGAGCTCTTGGAAACCTTGGAAAATATGCACTTGCTAGAGAACCAAATACCTTAGAATTTTATCCTTCGGCATATTCATTGTTGGTATTTCTTGTTAACCCAAATCCTAAGTCCGAAATAAGCAGAACTGGAAGCAGGTTCTTTTACACTATAGATTAATTATTCTTGGTAATAGTACGTTATAACTACCACGGCTTAGATAGCTGCTATGTTTAGTAAATAACTTATGCCTGCTAGGCCCAAGAGCTGCTAATAGATCAAGATGTTCTATACTATTCTCTATATCGAAAAATTCCTTCGTGTACTGTAATGCCCAAGCCATCGCCGGGAAAGCTCTTAGGATAAACTCTATCTTTTTTTATTCTTAAATACTCTTGCAATTCGATTATATATATTCTTAATTTATCGATCTATTCATTACTCTTTGAGTTTGTCTTTTAAGTAGTTATCCTCAAGAATAGAGAAGTCTCTGAGCCAAAAGAAAAATCTACAAGTGTTGCTGCTGTTGGTGGAAAAGAAAAAGAACATACTAAGTTCGAAATGCTCTTTGTATAGTTTGCACGTAAGAAACTACCCGCACTGGTTTATAGCCCGGAATATCTCGTATGGGAACTAAAAGATAAGACCAAAAAGGAAGTAAACAAGGAAGTAAACCTAGTAGGATAACTATTAACTTAACTTTAACTACGAAAAAAAAGAAAAGTAAGACACCTTGGCTACTTTATTGGCTTACATCCATCTTGACTACCCTTTAGGTTTCTATAGGTTTCTATTTAGAAAGAGTTATTACTGAAAATTTAGAATTCTTGGAGCCTTTGGAAAATCTACATTTGATGCGGGTGATCTTTATGCCATAGTTTTTTTTTATCCTTTATTATGTGCAGAAATTGTTAGAAGTACTCTTTGTAAACCCACATCCTTTTTAGTAGATTCATTCGTAGAAAAAAGCTTTTCTCAGAAAGAAAAACCTAACTACAAAGCACTCATTATATATACAGATAAATAGATAGAGGAGGAACATATACAACAAATGACTTCTAAGATAATAGAAACTAAAGACTGTACTACACATACAAACATTGGTACCAAAGAAAAGTAATAAAATACTACAACAATTAATTAGTAAGGTAGAGAAAGCTTGTAAGAGAAATAGAATAGATAACAGCTGTTGGCTTACTTACCGTGAGAAACCGGCGTTACACCAATGAATTACTAAGTACGCAAGCAACGAAAAACGAAATAAAATTTAGAGTAACCCGGTTTATATATGAGATGTGTATGTGGAGACCTAACTGTATGTAAGTAGAAAACAAGAGAAGATATATCTATGCTGTTACTGAAGATATGCAAGTAGGAAATTCATTTAGGCTAGGTGGATTCTTTAATTTAAATTATAGATAACTCTAAATTTTGTGACAAAGCAACCTCATTCAGTCTTCCTCTTTGCTCTTTCTTTGACGTACATACACCAAACTAACTAGAAACTTCTTTTAGTCAATTAGTAAGTGTTTAAGGAAGGAGAAAGACTACGTCATGCATGGACAACTATATAGGAAAAGGAGAGAAAACCAAGATTCAAGATCAACAATCATTTAGGAATAGTTATTAGAATGTTGAAGAAGATACAACTACTAAAGCCGTCAACAAAAAAGCAGAGAAGTACGTAATATGCTCAACCTCCATTCGTAACTATACATATACAATACAGACAATATCTACATACAATACCAGCAAATAGTCGGGTTTAGAATAGAAGTCAAGTTAAGAGTACATACCATTTTATACGTAGAGTAACTAAGATATACCCACAGAAGAGAACCTGCCACAATTTCTAAGATTACCAAGTCATAGATAGATATACAATAAATAATACTCTTACCCGAGTATAATATTATTATAAAAGCATACTATGGGACTAATAACTAATAAAAGAGGAGCAGAACAAACGAACAACGTATCCCTAACTAGCAATTTATAAACCACCTTCTCTCCTCTATCCTCTATATTTGGATTCCCAAAAAGGATTCGGTGAACTAATCAAACATCAAACAGCAGTAGCTTTATATTAATATAATAATAAATTAAAGGCAGAGAAAGAAAAGAAAGAGAATTACCTACGTGCCTTTGTTTAGACTAAAAAGATTTTAAGATTATAAAAAACTGGTGTTTTCTACTAAGGAAAAGGGATATTTTTTGTATCTCTTTTTGTTCATTTTAGACTCGTTTTATGCCTTATGCCATTTTTTTCGTGAGATCTCTTTTTGGATCAAAATATAAATAAGAATTCGCTAAACAAAAAATGGGCCTAAAATCGCTTAAAACTCGGAAATGAATAGAAAAAAGTGGGTGTTGCAGCTAGTTCACCTGACTCGGTAACTGATAATCTTCGAATGCATGATATCTACAAGCAAGGAATATAAGCAAATAGAGTCGTTCCTCTTATACATCGTTTTGTTGAACTTGACTTACTACGAGTAATGACTTTTCTTTTTTTCGGTTAGTATATAAATAAATATAGATCTATTCCCCTTACCCTTAAATTTTATAGTTCCAACAAAGATCCTTCGCTATTTTTTTAGACGAATTCTATCAAAATTAGATCCAATAGTGTTTACTAATGGAAATTTTTTCTACGATTGTAGATTCTTTTGATTTAATGTACAACGTCGATCTATTTATAACAAGTCCTAAAAATCTCAAACTATAATATACTATATATAAATATATACAAATACTGATTACTGAATTCCTTAAATGTAAAAAACCAGGGCAATCTAAATATAAGCAATTGATAATAAATATACTCCAATTACTACCTCATTCATCAACGTGCTTCCTAAGATATAAGATAGATAAATATAAAGAAAGGATCTATTGTCAAATAAATAAAAAAGAAGAATTAATTTCTACTACTAGTCGCGGCAGTAATAAAATAAGTAAGATTCTGTACAAGGAATAAAAAGTAAACTCTATACTATAAATAACTTCTAAAAATTACTATTTAATATATTTCTATTTTTAAAATAGGAATGATTTAACCTATTGTATATTATTATTATTACCCAGCTCACTACCTTTGCTCTGCTATGGGTTTCGGAGCTTCGTCGACCTGCAACGTTGACTACATAGGACATCTTACCTAGACTTACCTAGATTAATCCTATGAATACCATGTTGGACTCTATCTTTCTTTGTTTGGAAAAAAACTATTCAAGTTTGGAAGAAAGCTCTTTGGTTTAAGCCAAAAGAGGACATCCCTGGAAGAATCTTTTTAAGCGAAAACATTTACTTTACAAGTGAATAAGATTAATTTTATAAGGGACTTCTGAGCTATTACTACTAAAAAATCAAAAGGAAATCTTCCTTACTTATAGAAAGATAGGATGGATAATAAGAAGTAACTACCACCATGAGATATAAGGGCCTTTATAAGCTGTACGTAGAATAATACCGGAGCTTGCTACTTACAAAGTCTTCAAAAAGTAGATTCGCTTACAATGTCACATTACCAAATTTCATTGCATTAGTTGGCAAATATTATATTATATATATTATATATAACTCATCGGAATCACTGTATGTTATGTAAAAATATGTAAAAAGATAAGCAAAAGGATATTTAGGTTAGCTTTCACTCCTAGGTAATAGTAAACATTTTATATTTTGTTTAGAAAATTTTATACGTGTTCTTGGTGCAACGATTTTGACATTTAATCCAGCAAACTTATGCTTTGATGTCTTTGATATTCTTTTTATAAATAAAGCAGAGAAATATCTTAGGTACATTCTTTGAATATCTTTAATTTCTAGTAGTGGTCATAGGTGTTTACTGTATTTTAGGTGCAATGCCTTTTCGTTCACCGAAGTATAATAAAGAATATACATACGCATAATATTTCGTCAACTTTTCGACTAGTTAAGTTTGATAGATTGATGGATTCTACGGACTGATACGAAAAATATGAACTTTTGTAATCTCCTTGTTTTTATTTTATAATAAATTTATAATTAAAAAATTAAACAACATAAATAAAATAATAATATATAAATGATAAAATCGAAAATAATACAAAATAAAAAAAGAGTGTGAAAACTGTCACGTATATAGAAGTATTGCTAAAATTGGTATAGATTCTGAAGTTGATCCCACTTATCTCAAATTGTGTATGGAATCTGATATTGGCCTTTTCGGTTCATGATTTTATTAGACAGCGTGTTTGGAGAGAATTTGAAAGAAGGATTCCTTGACAGAATAGATCGCGGAGTAGTTAGAACACAAAGTAAAAAAAATACAACAGCCAATGTTTCGCAGATTTAAGCAAAAGTCGCGTCTCCTAAGAAGTCCCTTATTCGCTTTCCAAGATCAATAATGGTATAATTCTCTAAATATACAAAGATACATAAGGGGATGGATACATTTATTATATTAAGTAGAACTCACAACAAGTAGAGGGTTTAGAGAGAGTAATTACACGTACGATTCGAAATAAACGATTATAACTTTCTAAAAAAAGGACACCTATCACTTTAATTCTTTCTTTTTGGCGCTTACTACTCTCTGATTTTCCTTACTTAGCTACTAGTTAGTTTTTTGTATTTAGTTATATAATTTTTGCTTGGTTATAAAGGAGAGATACGTCTACTCCTCTTCCAAATTAAACACTTACCTACTATTTCTATTACGAGTCCTTGTTACTTATCAATTTATTTTAATCATCACTTACAATACAACTTTTACCAAAATGCTAACAAAGTTGATTCTATGAATAGCAACCAACATAAGTCATTTAAGTCATTATCGAATACACTTATTTATTATATATCTAAAAAATGAGAGTCAAGTCAATAAACAATAAATAGATGCGTCCTATTGAAGGAAGATGTGAGAAGATTAACTGCATTGGGATTTCCTCAGCTTGGTAGTCTGGAAAATCTGACAAAGAAAACGGAGAAAAAGAATCCAGAGTTCAAAAAGGCACCCACCCTTGCACATCATATTATTGTTTTGTTTATTTTATTGTGAGAAGTTTGTTTGATATATGTTTATTTATTTTGATTTTATGTATTTAGAATGTACTGGGTACTTCTTGGTATTCGCCATTATTCTATTCATTACTATACATTACTAAAAATAATAAATATCATGATTATATTTTTAGAAATTTCAGAGTTTAATTTTAATTTTCCACTTCTAGCTAAGAAAATCGTGTATTTTTTAGAAAATCGAATACTCTCACAATGAGAAAATGATATTCTCGAGTTAGTTAATAAAAAAGTAGTCCAAAGATGGGAGATCAGATAGTAGACCCTAAGAAAGAAGGCATAGTATTCCTAATACCTATAAGACAGGTACCTCTTTATATTTATAGTACTGATTAGTCGTGAAAAGAAAGGAGTTGTTCCTCCAAAAAAATTAGGTGATCCGTGTGTCTAATCTTGTAAATATAAATCTCTTTTATCTCTCTTATTTCGTTTGGTCCCTTTCTGGTTAACAATGAGGGTTCTCGTAGAGCTCTGATTGTCCCTCTGTAGCTGAGATGTAGGCATTATCCTCAACTCTCCTTATGTCTTTCTTCGTTGGGAACATCGTGAACCTCGATTCCTTGCTTCCAAAATAAACTTAGTTTTGGGAACCTCTGGGGCTTTTCTTCGACTCCTATCTTTCCTATCTACATCTGTCTCTCTGCATACCAATCCATTTTGTCTGTGAGATCCAAGCCAAGATACGTTCGGGAAGGTAGATGCAGTGAATAATACGAGAAATGTAGCCCCATACATAAGTCCTTTTAACTCCTTCCTCTTTCTTAAGGTAACCTTCGTACGATCTCTTTCTTTCCTCCCGACCGGGAAGTCCTGTAGTATTTCCTTTCACATAGGGTCTTAGCCTTGTTTAAGATCATAGCGGTTTATTTAGTTTAGACTTTTGTTGCCCTTATGAGTCCTCTTCCCCTAGAAGTTGTTGTATTCCACCAATAAAGGTCTTCCTAGTCATTCTATTTCTATTCTCCATACCAGTAGTGCCTACCCTTCTTCCATCTCTAATCAATTTCACTATCTCTAGCTATTTCACTTTTCTTTTTTTTTTCTCTTTCTTTCATAGGAGTTTTCTTTCCGCAGCCCAAGCTCGAATTCCTTTCTAACTAAGACTATCTTTCCTTCACCCCAAGCAAGATCAAGCAAGAAAGGTGTAATACGTGCGTGTTATTAGGATCTCTCCGTTCTTAGAAATATGTCACAACTGCGTTGTACCTCTCGGCCTTATTCCTTTTTCGATCATATGAAATCCCTTCTGATTGCCCTAACAAAATGAGTGTGTTATGTGCCAGTGCGTTCCCGAAAGAATAGTTGGGAAAGAAAGCAGAACTATCTGCTAGAATCTTTGTCTTTTCTTCTTCCTGGGGGGAGTGCAGTTCTACTTTGTCAAGTAGAGGTATGTTCTTATTAGTTACTGGTTACTGAGACAAGAATCATATTGTATCATAAGGGACATTTTCAAATTAGGCGTTGCTCTAAAAAATTTATATGGACTCGGAAAAGATATGGTTCAGATAGAGCTAGGAACGAATATGATAGTCACAACAACAGCCACAAACAAAAAAAAATAAAGAAGATGCAATAACTATATTTTTGGTATAAAATCATCCGAGATTAGATTACAGAAACATGAGAATTACAATGTAACTTTATTTATGAAAATGAATTATTTAATATTAGGATCCTTATGTCCTAAATTTGTGGATTTCTTTTCTTCTTTAGAAATATATATATATATAATTGGGTCAAAATATTATATGTTTCGAGTAGGCCTTGCTAAAAAAAGCTATCGGAGACATAAGAGTTGTCTTTCTTAGGCGCGGTACTTTCTTGCCTTTCTTTTCTAAGAGCAAGGAGTGAATATTCCACAAATAAATATAGAGGCGAATCCAGTTCCTCTTTTTTTTTTCATTATTTTTTACCCCTTCCTTCCTATTTTTTTATTTATCTCTTTTTTTTGATTGGCTTTACTACTTTACTTGTGCTAACTGCTGCTTTTATTTATCCTTCTTTGACTTATTTGAGAGATATAACCAGTTGTGTTCTTGGGTTTTCTTATCTTTGTGCTATTATTTTTTTTATATGAAAGAGAACTGGTTAAAACGATGATCCTTAATCTAATTCTAATGTATCTCACTACGTTTCTAAAAATGTCCTTAACGTATCTTTGTAATGATGTAGCTGCTAATTCCCAACAAAATTTTATATTTTAGTCATTTATGAGCTCTTTCACGTTCTATAAGAATTCCACCATCCAAGGTTGGTAGTATTTGGTTTCTGATTAATATTAATACATATATATATATATTAATAATAATTAATATATACATACAGCAAAGACTTGATTTTAGTCCCCTATGAAGCTAAATGCGACTAAATGCTAAATAAATAGAAACTTGTGATTCCTGCTTTTTAATTTCTTCTAAAACCAAAAGAACAGAACATGCCATTTTCTTTCTTTCCATTTCTGATTTCCAGTATTCCTTACAAACAATATATGAAATAATATATGACGTGAGACTAGTTTTTTTTGAAGCAACTACAAATCAAATATTCCTCTTCTAAGAAAAAAAAGCGTGTTTCTTATATTACAATTACTAGAATTATTTTTAAATCTAAGAATGCTGTATTTCTCGACCAAAATACCTTCTTACTTATTACTTTTTAATTTATATATTTACTAAAAACATTGTTACATTAATTAACATAATACACATTTTAAAGCATCATTTTTCGTGGTAACCTAGCAATTATAATAAATAATTCTAATGTATGTAGTCCTGATGGATAACAGCTTACTAAGCTAACAGCAAGGAAGCTTCTTATAGTTTATTATTTTATAGATTTCCTTTTTTTTCTATAGAATATATATAGAATAAAGAAACAATTCAAGGAAGAGCAGAAGAAACAAGAACTTATTCAAAAGATATGGAAAAAAGCACATGTACCTAAGAGGAATAAAGGAATTGGGAGAATTTATATTAACTTAACAATTTATAAATTAACTAAGAGTCACGAATTATATATAGTCATAAGTCAAATTATGAATGGTGATTAAAAATGTAAGTAGATTATAGTGTGTCTTTTATCTTTTTAGAATAAATTATGTCCACCTAGAACACCTTCACTTGTAGATTTTTTAATGAGGTCAACCGCAATTCTTAATATAAGTGATATACGCCCATGTTGTACTACTAAGGCAAAAGTTAAAGTTATGTTCCTTTGATTATATGTATGTGTATGTATAAAATGTATTCTTTTCCTTTCTTGCCGGATTACTGCACCACCGTTTAGACTTCTTAGACTGAGTATAACTATAATGGTTAATGTTTTGGTATGTCTAACTCTATATTATCTTTATTTCTATTCCTTTTTTCGTATAACATATCCGTACTAACTTAATCTTCTACGATTGTAGATTCTTTTGATTTAATGTACAACGTCGATCTATT
>JAYMSO010000019.1:0-23020 GCA_036897175.1 Plantago depressa | reverse complement strand
GTGTTAAATGAAAAAAAATATGGAGCTGACCTATAAACTATACCTTGCGGCGGCGGCCAATCCATACGGTACTGCATAAAGCGTAGCAGTGGTGCTTAAGCTGTCCAAAACCAAATTTGGAATCAGAACAACCTTTAATGCGTAAGTCATAACATTATCGATACTTCTGAACAACTTACCATACAGAGAGCACCGAGGTTTCGAGCTGTGGGTTTGGCAAAATCCCAGACAACAAGACAAGCAGTTCAAACGACCACCATTCAAGACTAAAATAGCCAAATGCGTCAAAGTGATTAAAGATTATAAGATTGGTCATTTAGAATAGGAACTTATGAAGAGTTTGAACTTTGAACTAGAGAAACTCATACCATATCATTAAGGCAGAAGGAACTGCGAAGCCAAAAAATTCTTTGATTCCTTCAAATATCTTCAAAGACAATGGGGCACGAGTTCTTGCACAAGCGGAGGAATACTTCATGTATAAACTGAGAATGGCCACATTTAACCACATTGAAAGACCCATAGCAACTGCACCACCAAGATTCTCCAAGCTGGACTTAAATACAAGTAACCAACATACCGGTATGTGGAAACAGATAGTAATGCAGGAGCTTATGAGCATTGGAATAATCAAGCTTTGCATTTGATAGTATCGAATAAGCGGCTGAAGTGTTGCATAACCGAAGAGTGCAGGAATAAGCCAAATCATGAATTTCCCAACTTCATGTGAAATTTGAGGGTCTTGGCCGACAAATACGAGCACATTTTCTATACATGTCCACAAGATGGATAAAGGAATACAAACAATCAGCAAGCAGAAAATACCAGTGTAAGTTTGATTTCCAACCTTTTCATATTGTTCAGCACCATATGCTTGCCCACTTAGAGTTTCTAATGCACTAGCCATACCCAACTGTTTCATTAGGGATCAAGCGAGGTGTTAGAAAATTCCTTCATAATCTATTTAACGAACAAGTCAATTACCTTTATTTAAAATCAGTAATGTATGATCAACTATCAGTTCCATGTAATGTATATATAGAGCAGATGTCACAAAATTGTATGCTTGGAAATAGCAAAAAGATGGTGTGGGAAACTATAAGCCTCATTTGGAATACTTGAACAGATGCTAAATTTCATCAAGCACAAACCATGAAAACCAAGCTAAGTCAAACCAAGTATTATATACTGTCAGATGGATCAACAGCCATGGTCTTAAACATGTCTGTTACTCTGTTCACCCTGTTTCACTAACCATGAAGCCAAATTATCTAACCATGACTTGTTCTAACCAAATATTCAACATCTAACCATGAAGCCAAATTATGTCCTTATGACCTTATTCACTCATACATATAGATTATCTTCTTTGCCGTATTAAATCTATGGCTGTTGATTGATCATACAGATTGATTAACCATAAACATCCGTTCCAAGACTTCAATACGCCAGATTCCGAAAATATAATTGCACTGCAACTCTGCAAGTAATAATTTGCCAACAAAAAGTAGAGTCTGCAGTAAACTTGATGCAAGAAACAAACATAAAGCAATAGGTTTCTGTTCAGTCTAAAACATAAATACATATTAAACGAATGTCGAGCCAAATCAAAATGTGAGGAAGATCCCTTTCAATTCCAGTAGCATTAGCACTTGAAATTGCAATGATGCAGCCATTTTTTTCGAAATTTCAAGAAACCAATGTCAAACCCATTTAAATATTTCAGCTTTCTAATCAGTAACAGATCACATTACATACTTAGAGAACAAATGATCACATGAGCAAAATCCGCACTAGTCATCAACATACAAGTAAGGCAAACAATCAAGAAACAAGGAACCATACATGCTAGAATACCAGAAAATATCAACCAAGTAGATCTTCATCTTCATGCAAGTAATACAAAACAGAATACCATACATGCTAGAATACCATAAAATATCATACCAAGTAGATCTTGATGCAAGTAATACAAAATAGAATGGAAGATTAAGAAAAAAGAATGACAAGAACTAAGATAGTGTGAGACGGAGATGCATACGTACAAGAAAACTGAAACCAGAGACAGTAGCAAATGAGAATGCCAACGCAGTACTGGAAAGGTGCAACTCTCCCAAATGACCAACCATCATCAAAGATATAACTTGGATCATGTAAAATGACAAAGTAACAGCAGCCATAGGTCCAGCCAAATAACCCAACTTCTTCATCTCCTTCAATAAAACACTCCATTTATCCTTCCTCTCAGACTTCTTTTCTCTCACCAACAAACTCTCATCCATTTCTCTTCTTTCTTTTGGTTACAAGAGTTTGGATTGCACTTTTATTGACCCAATTGTGATGTAGCAGGGAGATATTTTATCAAAGTTTTGAGCTTTTGCACAACACATGTGAACATGTTTTCCATATCTGAGTTCTTGATATGATTATGACTGACTGAATCTTCTCTGTTTTTTGCGTGGGATTTTAATATTGTTAGATTAGACCTCTAGTGCAAGGCATGAACTACTTGAATAAATAATCATATGCTATTTCACATGCAGAACTATTGAAATCTATAAAAATAAGATGGATTGTTCCAAATTCAAAGTACACCAGAACTCTCCATCTCTCCCTATGCTATAGGAACAATATATGTAGTAATTGTTTTTGTAGCATTCTTTTGCCTTTTTATCTCCGATAGTTCTTGAGTTCAACTTCAATAGTACAATTCGTAGTTGAGCATACATATATTGTCTGGGCTTCTTTTTGTGTATCCTGTAAGCGATTTGCTCTAAGCAATTGTGCACTAATAGGGGGGCGAATAACGCTTAAAATATTATTTTACTATGCAAGATACAACAATTGACATGGAGAGAATTCCCAGCACATTTCCCTCTTTCACTTCATTTACATTTACATGTGATTCTATTAAGGTCCACATGGATGCTTAACCATTGCGACACCCTCAGATATAACTCGTGAACTCCATACACCTTGTAATTCTCGAAGTAATTACTCACATCTTTGCAAAACCCTTAGAAGTTTCCTTTCCTATTATACACATAACCTCTTGCAAAGTAGACAAATGCAGCTAATGACACTGCACTAATCCCAGCTAACAACCAGTAGAAGTAATCAAGATGTGCTCGATTCAAGTTGTCTGAAAACCAACTATCCTTACCTTCTCCACTTGTAGCATTCTCAATAACAAATATCAGAAAACTACTGATAAAATTCCCTACTCCAAGTATACTCAGGTACAAAGCTAGGCCGATGCTTTTCAACTCTTTCGGAACCTGATCATAGAAAAATTCTTGAAGGCCAACCATAGTTAAAACATCGAAAATTCCTCCTAACACATACTGAGGTACCAACCATAACACACTCATTGGTATTGTAACTTCTGGTCTGTCAACAAGTCCGTATTTACTAGCTGTTGCAAGACGCTTTCTTTCAACAACTGCTGCAAGTACCATGGATACAACAGATAGAAAAAGCCCGGTCCCAATTCGTTGAAGCATTGTTATGCCTGCCGGTTTCTTGGTTAAAGCTCGTGTTATAGGAACCAATACAAGGTCGTAGATTGGAATGAAGATTACGATGGATAGTGTTACAAAAGATTGTAGTGAGGCAGCTGGTATTTGGATTCTGGAAGTCATGTGTCGGTCCATTGTAACTCCTTGCTTGGTGAATAAAGTTGATGTTTGAGAAATGACAAGGGCGTATGCTAAGCACGTAAACCATATGGGAAAAAGACGAAGAATTGCCTTGGCATCGTCAACATCGCCTTTGCTACAAGTGTTCTCTTCTACCAAGCCATTACAAGTTATCAATGCTTTGTCAAGTAACCTGTTCAAAAATAGATTATAACTGTAACTTAATTAATATCAAATACTAATACTTACTTAGAGATCATATCATCTTTCTAGATACAAGAAGATCAAATCTATGGAAAATTGCTTTTTTTCTGAACAATAAGAAAGATTGTGACATTAATACTTCACCACTAATATATGCTCAACTTAAAACAGTCATCACTCTGAACTGGTGGTTTTGACTTTGAGTAGAAAATCACTGTTTTTCATACTAAATGTTCTAAGTAGTAATCAAGCCTTTCTCAAGATTTTACCAAGGAATTCACTTACTTGAATTTGGAATCCTGAGTTTCTTGATCTTCAATATTGTACATGTTTGTAGACACAACCTGCCAGTTTTTTACCGCCTTCACAAAAACCCGACCAATCCTTACAAACGGATTTCTCTCATCAATATTTATGCGAAACCGGTAAGTCATGGTACCAAGCAAGAAAATGACAAGAGCGACGATCATGACAATGCAGGGGATTCCAAACCCGAGTTCCCAGCTCAAGTTCTCTTGAATGTAACTCAAAACCAAGAAAGCTACAAGTATACCACTGCACATTGAAAAATACCACCAGTTGAAGAATGAACTTCTTGCTTTTTTCTCTCTTGGGTCATCCTCATCAAATTGGTCAGCTCCAAAAGCTTGTACACAAGGCTTATGGCCGCCTTGTGCGAAGCCCACCAGATACAAGGAGAAAAAGAAGATGATGATTTCGAGTTGATGAGGAGAACATGCTGAGTTATTCAGGACTTTTTTGCACTCAGAAGAGTTGTGTGAATGAAGTGCAGCTGATAGAGTCAGAACGCCAAGTCCCTGTGTAGCATAACAAAACCAAAAAAGTTAAGTTCAAGGCCTAACTGATATGAATATAACATATCTACAAAGATGACTAAAGGTTTAATTGATACGGAAATTCATAATGATCCAAAACTAACCAAGATATAGAGCAGAGTTGCAATCGTAATGGTCCTGTACCGTCCCAAAAATGAGTCGGCCACGAAGGCACCTAACAAAGGCCAAAGCGAAGCAGCTCCGCTCCAAGCATTCACATTCACAGCTGCACTGGCCGTGGATTGTCCCAAAGACTCAGTCAGGTAGGTGATTAAGTTAAAGCTGATTCCATAGTACGCGAATCTCTCAGCCACTTCAACGCCTAAAGTCAGGGTTGGAATCAAAAATACAATTTAGGTGCATGAGGCGATAAATGCTCGTTTGTAAATTTACTGACAAGGCGAACAGCTTAGTACACTTGACTACTGGCAGTTGTTAATGA
Organism: Plantago depressa; assembly: GCA_036897175.1. Taxonomy (NCBI): domain Eukaryota; kingdom Viridiplantae; phylum Streptophyta; class Magnoliopsida; order Lamiales; family Plantaginaceae; genus Plantago; species Plantago depressa. Next base: position 17,900 of record JAYMSO010000019.1, on the reverse strand, counting down.
CTTTTATGCTCCACCAGTTCATTGTGTCCCAATACTCGTCCTTTCACAACCTCCAGTAGATAGATCTCCACAACACATGTAGATTGACTGGCACACCCAAGACAAACATCTCGAGTATGAACCAACCAGAGCAACGCCGATACTATATCCTTATCTAAACTATACCAGCCAGACTCAGACAAAGCAGTCGGAAAAGTTTTACCTTGCATAATGGACAACCTGTTCGGATCCTCAAGACCATAAGACATCAATCGACCAGTTGCATCCTCTTGTACTTCATCGGTTATGGTCCTGCTCCTATCATGGAGTCGCACACTACCGGCACTGCTTGTTCTTAGCATATATCCATAAGCATAGCAGAACTTACGTGCTTTCGCGCCACCCCACTACGCCCCATCCATCTTCCAAGACTTGGTTGCTTGCCACAAAATTTGGACAACTCTACTCAAACGATGTATATAGAGAAATCTCGGAGTAGCTCGAGTCCTAACCATATTCCCAATAACAGGAATATCCAAGTCGTCGTCGGATCCTGCTGCTTCCATACAGCTTCCAGTTTTCTTCTCATCATTCATCATGTCATCTTCTTCCTCATGATGACGCTCACCACCATACTCAACCCTTTTATAAATTTCCAGACATAATAAATCAAGATATTTAGAGGTTACCTGATTCGAATCTGGTTTAATTTCAACAGCTAGGTTGAGCTTTCCACTTCCCAGCACACGGTGCGACCCTTGAACTTGAATTCCAAGGCCATAAACCCACCTCGCCATCTCCAGATGAGCTCCACGCGCCTCTACTCCCTGCCACGCCAACTCACGCGCCGCCACGCTCCACCTGAGCCATTCACGCGCCGAACTAGCGCGTCTGCCTCTGCTCCTGCTCCGTATGTGTGTTTCACGCGCCAGGTCACGCTCCCATGCGCTCCCAGTTCTTCGCCCGCGCTCTGGACCCCTTCTATTTCGCCATCGGTGTCGCTCTCTCTATCGGTTCAACCAGAAAACCCGGTTCAACCAAATCCGGTTCCGTCCCGTTGACCGCTTCTTCTCCAGCGAGAATTTAAGGTTTTGGCCACCATTGGAGATGGATTCAAGCTCCAATTCTCCTTCTTCTTCGTTCTTCTCGCCAAATTGACCCTCTTTCTCCACCCCTTCCATGATTTCGACCTCCCTCCCGGCCATGGCACCTTCAATTATGTTCGAAACGCTATTCACTGAAATTGGTGAATTGGGTTTCTTACCTTTTCTTGACCGAATGCCTTCCGCCGTTCCTCCATGTTCGTCCCTGTTAGCATGGACGTTTCTATCCTTTATATATGTAGGGATTTTACTATAAATAGGAATAAACTTAAAATCATCCAATGAACATGTGACTCTATATCCAATTTGCCAAAAATAGAAATATATATGGGCCATAAAATGTAAGCTACCAATACCATCTACTTACATCCTGGAGAGAAAACATCGGCACTGAAACTGTAATGAAAAAAAATGTGTGGGAGGAAAAAAACCAAAAAGAAAAGAAAAATAGAATATTAGTTAGTTAAATGAAAACTTTACCCAAAACAGGATGGAAAAAACAGACTCTCCCGTCTTCTTCGCTATTTCACACGTAAATTTAAATGGAGATGATTTAAAGTCTTAAGAAAACTCATTTTACATTCAAAACAACAGCTGTAAAATTGGTTTTGTTTAGGGCATACAGGCGATCGAGTGGTTTGCTTGTGCCCTAACGAGACCAGTTTTACAACTTGTTAAATGTATGTTTAGTACGAGGAAGTCACTTGCCTAAACTTCTCCCTACCCTGACTACAGTAAGGAATTAGAGTATTCTGAAAGCCTGGCTAGTTCCCGACCCGTGTTCTTGATCTCTTGATGCAAGCCTTTTTCGAAGTGTTGTACTACTGTCCAGACTTTCACTTGAAGGAGCCTACTTTTAAGAGAGTGATAATATTCTGCTTGGCAGAAGAGTAGGCGTCGCAGGCCTTGTTCTTTGATAGAGGCGTGCATGTGAAGGTCGATTTATTAATAATTTTTTCCACCTTGGTACCGGCTTGCTCTTCTGCATATATATCGACATGGAAATCAAAACTTTCATATCCGTTCTTTCCGTGTTGACTATATTATCAATATTCACTATTATGCAATGTGAAGCACAACTCTCCACATCATTTTACGATGCTACGTGCCCTAATGCGGCAAATATAATTGGTGCATCCATTAGAGAGGCGATATCACGTGACCGTCGGATGGCCGCCTCACTCATACGCCTTTATTTCCACGATTGTTTTGTGCAAGGTTGTGATGCATCAGTCTTACTTGACGAAACTCCTTCGATGAAAAGTGAGAAGACTTACTTCCCGAATCTGTCTCTCAGAGGATACGAGGTCATTGAAGCTGCCAAAGCTGCAGTGGAAAGCGCATGTCCAGGGATCGTTTCTTGTGCGGACGTAATCACATTAGCAGCACGTGATTCCTCTGTATATGTAAGTGTATCTTATGTTTGATCAAAATTCTTTAAACAAATATTTTATGCAGAAATAAGTTTTTACGAAAAGTTCGCAAAACCATACCAACTGTTTCGCACATATTACACTTAATTTATAGTTCTTCCTGTTATTTTAGAAAAAAATGGTCTTTTCCTCAGACTCAAATAATCATTCTGATTATACACCTGACTTACAATTAATTGTCTTTGTTAATTAATAAAATCAGGTTGGCGGGCCGTCATGGACTCCGACACTTGGGAGAGGGGACTCAACTACGGCTAGTCATGATGGAGCAAATTTTGGTCTTCCAAGACCGGATGCTCCACTCGACATCCTCATTTCTGACTTTAAGAGCAAGGGTCTAAGTGCAAGGGATATGGTTGCCCTATCGGGTAATTTATACATATGAGAAACATTAATGGTGGTATCGTATACCAATACTATATTTTACGCGGGAGAATGACACAATTGGTCCCAAGAATTAGGGTAAATGGTGCACGCAGTACCACATTTGATCAACGTGTCATGGATAGTCCTACTGTTTGTTTTGTCATGATAATTTTGGGACTTTTTGTCCAGGTGACCAGCAGTCAACGTCGACTGCTGACGTGTCCTCGCCACGTTATCGGCCAACTAATTTCTGGAAATAAAAAATGGAAAATAAATTAGAAAATTCAAAAAAATTAAATAAAATTAAAAAATAAAATTTAAATTCAGTAAAAAAAAATAAAAAAAAACAATTTAAAATTCATTAAAAAATAAATAAAAAAACATAAGTAAACCAAAATATAATCTGAAAGCTGTCTGGATGAGCTGGAAGAGAGGGCAGTAGTATCTTCGTTTTCCACTTTCGACACCATACGAAACACTCCCAACGATTGGGATAGGCCTTAATACCGTATTTGGTGTCAACAAAAACCAGACAATCACCATCCCGGCACGTCGCTATGCAGCTCCGCCCAGGCTTGTTTACTCTAATATGTTCTAACAAGTGCTGTCTGAGGCCCATGCGACTGCACGATTTCCGTCCTTTCCTCATCCTCGATAATAAGTACACAGACACAGAAAACAACAATAAACAAATCAAAGTACAGAAGATAAAACACCAAGCTTGAGATGAATTCCTACAAACTAGCAAGAACTGAAACAGAGAACTAGTAAGGGGCTTGAGTTTAAGTTCACTTAAGCAAGGTATCTAGTTCGAACTTGTGGATGTTAAAAACGACGTTGGGATATCAGCCTCTAGAAAAGACCCGGCTAAGCTGGATTAGTCGCACGTAGCTAGTGAGAAATCGAAAAAAAAGAAACAGAGACCTCGAAGCAGAAAGCTCTAAGAATAAAGAATAGGATTGGAATTTTACTCAATAGAAGAAGAACTGAGATGGATGAACAATCGAAGGATAAGAAGGCGAAATCGAATCGATTTCCTCTTCAGATGCTTTACTCTATTTATAGAGTTGATTAACAAAGTTCATATCGGAAAAGGAAAACTGACCTAATTTATGGGAAGTACAAACTTTAATTCTTTAGGTACATGTTCTCTAATGCGACTTGTTATTTGCAAACCGGCCCTAAACTTAATATTTCTCTTAAATGAATCCTTGATACATTGTGAACTGATATTTCAGTCCAGGTCCTTTATTTCTCATAAAGTGCTGATTAACAAAGTTCATTTAGGAAAAGGAAAGCTGACCTAATTTTTGGGAAGTACAAACTTTAATACTTTCGGTACATGTTCTCTAATGCGACTTGTTATTTGCAAATCGGCTCTGTCTTTCTGGATAAGTCACAAATTTCATGGTAACTCTCCAAGAGATACAACCTAATATGTAGGAACTAAGTAGAATACAATTAGGAAACTAATTCTAATTATATACACTAACAATTTTAATAGACTTTTAACAGATGAATAATAGCTCAATTTTATGTGAATGAAATAGTGACTTAAAGAGTTTTTAATTTCTTGCCAAAAGTCCATACTTTATCACCATAATACGTTCCCCCACAAATAAATATTTTAATCAATATCTTAGATAAAATAGTTACTAATGGAACCTTTATTTTATTGTTCAATCCTTTTCACTCATAAATTGTAACACCTCCTCCTCTTGTGAGTCGAGATCCGAACCTTTGGGGAGGCGATGATATCTCCACAAACCAACACATGCACTTTCCATGCATTTTGTCCTGAATCGAGAAACTTCTGGTGGGTCCCCAACTTAATATTGCTACTAAGCAAGTATGCGTAACTCTTAAGTTTTACAAGTGTATTTTCGAACATAAATGTGTGTTTCATTACAAGTAGCATGCTTATTAGGGTGTTACATTCATCCATCTCAAATTGCGTGACATCCTTACTGCAACTTGCTATGGTCCGTCCCTTATGGGTTTTTAATTTGATTGGTTAGAATCCTGGCTCACATTACAACATATGTACTTTCTCACTCATTTATCCCTAGTGCGCATCGGAAAATTATTCAATGTGCATCCATTTTAAGATTGATTCAGAGGAAGCTCGCTTATCTCTGAAGTTCTTATGAATCGAGTTCGAAAATAAAGATAAATATGAGTAGCGTTTTTAATTACAATACCTATCTTTCATCTTAAAATTAGAGACTCTATCTTCTTTGAATGTCATTCATGTGTGATGCGACCATGTTTATTTAGAGGTTTATCTATGAATTCTCCGTATCCTGCTATCTGTGCAAAGTCATACTAACTTTTGTACCATCCAGCTCTCTGCTTTAGACCAAGCTCAGAAACAAAATGTTCCCCATCAGATCTTAACCAAAGACAAAGGAAAGGGAAAGGCCTGTGCAGATGAAGAGGTTCAGACACTGGCAGAGTGGATCATAAGCATCGAAAATAAGCTCAATAAAGCTTCCAATGACAACGAAGAGGGAGCAATATTGTGGCCCAAACACTGCATCTACCGGATTCCAAGATGCCTCAGGGACGCTTGTAAAGACGATAGGGCGTACATTCCCCAAGTTGTGTCGTTGGGGCCTTACCACCATGGCGAGGAGCAACTGCTTGACATGGAACCCCACAAATGGCGAGCTTTTCAGCGTATAATGGATCGGAGCAAGAAACCACTAGAGTATTATATCAACAAAATGAAAATGCTCGAAAAAGATGCAAGGGATTGCTATGACGAACTGATCATGCTAAGCAGTAATGTGTTTGTGGAAATGATGGTGCTTGACTCATCCTTCTTGTTCGAGATCTTGTCTGGGTACACCGGGGACTTCGTGAGTTTAGGATACTCCAGAGATGATCCAATTTTTGGTCTCTGGACGCCAATACTCAAAATGATCGTAGGTGACATTATAAAGCTAGAGAATCAGATTCCTCTATTTTTATTGGATAACTTGTTCGATGTCGGTGAGGAATCCTTTGGAAATCTGCTGATCAAACTTTTCGACCCCTCAACCACAACAGAAATAGCATTCGGCAGTTATCTATTGAAAACTTCTGGTGACTTTCCATTCGAAAATGCTATGTTGACAACTTCTGCTGAACTTCCATTGGAAAATGCTAGGTTGACGACAACTTCTGGTGAATTGCCATTAGGCACTTCTCGGCCAACGACTTCTGGTGAATGGCAAAAAGAAGGATGGAAAGAAGATGATTGCCCCCACCTCCTTCAAGTGTTCAGGCAAAATCTGTTAGCCGGCCAAACAAGCCAAGTCTCGTTAAATGTGCAGAAAAGTGATCAAAGACAGCTTGAAGATTTACCTTGTGTCACTGGGCTAATAGAAGCAGGGATAAAGTTCAAGAAAAGAGAATCTGCCATATTTTGGGACATAAAGTACAAGAACGGAGTACTCGAGATACCTCAATTGTTGTTCCACGACGGGACTGAATCCCTCTTGCTAAACCTCATTGCATATGAACAATGTCATATGAATAGCACAAATGACATAGCTTCTTATGTGCTCTTCATGGACAGTTTGATCGATACACCAGCTGATGTGAGTTACTTATGTAGTCGTGGGATCATTGTAAATTGGATGGGGAGTGATGCAGTGGTTGCTGAACTTTTCAACCGTATGGGCCAGGGTGTTGGTTTTGACGTGAACAACTATCTTTCTGGGTTGTCCCGACTTGTGAGTGATTATCATCATAATGCGTGCAATCGTCACCTAGCTAGCTTGAGGCACACATATTTCAACAATCCATGGGCAATTATCTCGCTCGTCGCTGCTGCGGTGTTGTTACTATTTACTGGGGTACAAACTTATTTTACAGTGCACTGGTGATAATACCAGAGCAGAGCTACTAATGCCTAGCGCTAAGGCTTATGTTCGCCCTCCGAAATCTCCTCCTCCTCCTCCTCTTAAAATAAAACTTGTTTCATTATCTTCAATCATGGTTTGAATTTTCAATTGCTGTAATATATCATGTGATCTCAACGGTGTGAGCTAGCTAGCTGAAGGAACGGCCACTTTGTTTTCATGTAAGTGTTCTCCTTTGATTGTTAAGTTTCGTGGTTTGAAGTTTAATTTCTGTAATTTATCATTTGATCTCAACTGTGTCCTTGGACTGTAAAGCTTTTGTTTTTCATGTAATGTTTCTTCTATTGTTGCTACTGCCTTCTGTTTTAGAACCTTAATTCAGCATTCAATAGTAAATCACACATCCAAGAAGTCTAAGTTTATACATGCAGCTATACCGTTCTATGGACCAATTATGCAAAATTAAAAACCGGAAACAGGACGGCCATTTGTAGGACCAATAATGCGATTCGCCCTTTGGAGAAATCTGATGATGAAATGTAATTCTAAAGGTCAAATCAAAGGCCTTTTATGCATCAAACTAAATGTACCATCAATTAAAGATGTTTTAAACGAAGAGACACTGACCTTATAATCTCTTCATATTCAATGCTTAACACGAAGAGACACTAACATTATATAGTAGAATCCATGTAGTTGGAACGGTAAATAAGAAAGATCAATGGAATCAAGAATTGAGGCTGAACAAGAAGAGATATGGATCGAGCATTACAGCAGTAAGCAAAAGATACTTCTTGTTGGAGAAGGCGATTTTTCCTTCGCAGTGTGCCTGGCTAAGGCCTTCGGGCATGCTCCAAATATAATCGCAACCTCATTGGACTCGGAAGGTATATATATTGGTATAAATACGAACAAAATGCTGATTTCTGAGTTTGATATCCGTACGTGTATTCCTGATATAAGACAGTGTCTTAATTGTAGGGACTCTCAGAGCCAAGTACCCTACTTCAGAGGTTAACCTCCAGTGCCTGAAAGACAGAGGAAGTACTACCGTCCATAAAGTTGACGTTCTCAGCATGTCTGAACATCCTAGCCTCAAGGATATGTCGTTCGACAGGATCGTGTTTAACTTTCCTCATGCTGGCTTTGATCATAACGAGCACGAGGAATTTCAAATTCGGTACATTTCCCATTTTATTGGAAATTTCACTTCATGTTTTAGTAAATTTTGTCAAATTTCATCACAAACTATATAGTAGTAATTCAGAACTATATATGTAATATGTTAAATTTTCAGGCTACACCAGGATGTTGTGCGTAGTTTTCTAAGGAGTGCGCGGAAAATGCTGAAAGTAGATGGAGAAGCGCACGTTACTCACAAAACTGGTCGCCCCTTCCATCGTTGGAACATTCAGCAACTAGGGGAGGAGGTTGGGCTGCGACTAATTGAAAAGGCCCCGTTTTACATGTGGAACTACCCTGGTTACCTCAACAAAAGAGGTGCAGACAAAGTCTCACCCGTTTTTCGCAGCAGCGATGATACTTTCCCAGTAGGAGAATGTAGCACCTACATGTTTGTATTGTAGCACCTTCTTAAGTAAACTTGTTGTCTCATGTTTGATACATGATTAGAATGTAAAGGTTACGAGAATAAATGTACCCTTCAGAATTTCCTACCTCATCTACAATTGCTTTTGCTGATCTTGCTAATTACAACCCAAAACTAAGAGCATAAAGTCCAGATATATATTTATAGACTAAACGGGTGCGCAACCTGCTAGTGTTACATGAGATTTTTTTGGCAATTTGGGTACAAATATGGCTTGACTGCGACATCTGAAGGTCGCGGAGAAAGTTGTTTTTGCAATTTTCTTCTGTTTTTTCCTTCCCAAAGACTAGGTTTTATTAGTATCAAGCTCTATCAAGGAAGATTAACCAGATAAAGTTGTGTGACATGGATTCAAGTTTCAGTTTTGATCTGTAAGCTAATTTCCATAACAACTTCATGTGTTCCTTCTCAAAAATTATTTCATGTGCTTCTGCAAACTAAGCAGGAAACTCAATAGAACACAGAACAACACAGCTGAAAAGCCAGTTTAAATTCCAGGTTTGCTTCGACTGATTGAACATATGCTGTTATTTTGCTATTGGGTGAACTTAACTAAGAAAGAATATATATACATTACTGATGAATACTGATTAAGTGATTATAGTATTACAACCTACCTATAAGCTCTCACAGCTTTAGGTTGCAACCAAGTCCCGTTAAACAGCTCTTTCCTATCATAGATGTCGCCTGTAGATTTTACTATAGTCGTCAAGAAAAAGGACATAGTAACGATGGCCATTAGAGCTAGCCACCGGAGAAGGCCAAAGATCGCTATGTACAATATCAAAGGGAGAAGCAGTATGTGACAGTGAATCAAAAAATGGCATTTTTATTTGTTTTCCTAAAGAACAAGAAGAGCAAAAAGAATGTTTAAAACTATTACAAGTAATAGAATGCTGGCTATGAAGGGAGCGTAAAACATGAGCCCCGGGATGTCCTAAGCGACTATGCCATAAGTCGGAAGAAGAAACAGTAAAAGCCGAGTGAGATGGCGAGGTGGTGGTCCGGGTGGATGAGAGAGGGTAGAGGTCGCCAAGACTATTGCATCTCATGATTTGTGTCCCCGTCCGTAAATCCTTAACACAAAAACCAAGAGGGTCAAATTCAATAGAGACCGAGTTGTCGGTGGTAAATTTGCGGACAGATATAAGGTTTTTAATGAGATGAGGGGCATGCAACACATTCTTTAAGGTGAGAGGAGGATGTGGAGGAGCGAATATGGCATTACCGTAGCCACGGATAGGAATCAAGTGACCATTACCAACAACAATACGATGATGATTATTACTCGAATTGACATAAGAAGAGAGAGTACCTTTGTCGGAGGTCATGTGAGAAGATGCTCCGGTGTCCATATACCAGTTTCCATTGGGAGGATGAAGACCGAGTGTATGCATGGCAGCCTCAATGTCCGTGTGTGAGCTAGATGACGGGGCCGAATAGTCAGTTCCCGTGTTATACGCCTGTTGTGGGGGACGAGCTCCAAGTATTCCTAGTTGGCTAGTGGGGCGCGATTGCGGCTGCCACGGTGCCGCAGGATACGGACAAGGTGGGGGCGTCCATTGCTGCCAAGGCCAGCCAAACTGCTGCCAAGGGGCCGGCTGAGCAAGAGGGCGAGCTGTCCATGAGGAATTAGGGCCGCCGCTGGAGCCACCGCGATTAGAGTTGCGGTTTTGATTGCCATGCTTGCCTTGATTTTTCTTCTTATTCTTTTGAGTGGTATTGTACCTGCCAGAATTGTTAGAAGAAAAAGAATTTGGTGAGCCAGCATGATCATTAGAAGAAAAACCGCCATTGGAGATAAGAAGGGCTGAGCTACTCGAGTCCTTAGAGGCTCGATGTTTGATTGTGCGTTCCGCTAATTTAATGCGAGAACGGACGCTTTCAAAGGAGGGAAGCGGATCCTGATTTTGCACATAATCAACTGTGCCAGCATATGCCTCGGAAAGGCCACCAATAAGGCGTAGAACAAGACGGCTATCTGAGATGGGAGCCTCCACGTCTGCAAGTCGATCAGCCAGAGACTTAACGTGGTTGCAATAAGCTTCCGCGTTGGGAAAGTTTTCAAGACGAACATCAGCAAGCTCTTCTTCGAGGTGAGTAGCACGGGAACCTTTATTGTCGTGAAAGACTTGTTCCAATCGAGTCCAAGCTTTAGCAGCGGTGTCGCCTTTGACCAAGATGGCATGAAGCAGGTCCGTGGAGATAGTAGCGTAAATCCACTGGAGAACAACCGCATCAAGGCGATTGAAGAGATCCGGATCTGCCTTCTTCAATTCATCGATCTTGGCCGTCTCTGTGTCTGCCGTCGGAGGGATGATATGGTGCATCAGATTGTGCACACGAGCCTGAACCTGGAACAACGTAACCCAAGAGTGATACATGCCGCAGTCATGATCCAAAGTGATGGGAATAAGGGACTTAACGTTGCTAATGGAAAGGGCAGGATGATATTTGGTGGTGGAGTCAGACATGGCGGCGGCACAGAAGGGAGAAGAGGGGAAGATTTGCCGATTGAAGAGAAATCGGTGGTGGTGGTGGAGCTGTTTAGGTCGTAACCGAGATTGATACCATGTAATAATATAATTCCATGTCTGTTATTCAATCACCAATACAGTATTTATCCAAGAGATACAACCTAATATGTAGGAACTAAGTAGAATACAATTAGGAAACTAATTCTAATTATATACACTAACACACCCCCGCAAGCGAAGCGGGAGGTTTGCGAACGCTTAGATTGTCTCGAAAATCATCAAAGAGAACGCGCGGAAGTCCTTTGGTGAAGATGTCAGCGATTTGATAGCGCGAGGGAACGTGAAGAACTCGGACCTCTCCACGAGCAACCTTTTCACGAACAAAATGTATATCCATCTCAATGTGTTTTGTTCGTTGATGCTGAACGGGATTGCCAGATAAGTAGATTGCACTGACATTGTCACAATAGACAAGTGTGGCCTTCGCGATTGGAAAATGGAGTTCGAGAAGAAGGTTCCGAAGCCAACAAGATTCAGAAACCACATTCGCGACACCACGATATTCAGCTTCAGCACTAGAGCGGGATAGGGTCGGTTGACGCTTGGAAGACCAAGAGATGAGATTATCACCAAGGAAAACACAGTAACCCGAAGTCGAACGTCTAGTGTCTGGGCACCCGCCCCAATCCGCGTCCGTATAAGACGTCAAGGCACCAACTGAAGACTTATATAAGTACAAACCAAGATCAATAGTCCCATGAATGCAGCGTAGGATACGCTTGAGAGCATTCATGTGGTCAACGCGAGGATCATGCATATGAAGACACACCTGTTGAACTGCATAAGAGATGTCCGGTCGTGTGAAAGTAAGATACTGTAAAGCTCCAGCAAGTTGCCGATACTTGGTAGGATCATCAAAGGGAACATCATGCGAGGCACTAAGCTTTGGTTTGGTGTCTATTGGCGTAGGTGAAGAGTTGCAGTGCGACATACCGGCCCTTTCAAGAAGTTCGGCAGCATACTGTTGCTGAGAGAGAAAGAGACCATCAGCATGCCGTGTAACCGCAATGCCCAAGAAGTAACTGAGCGGGCCGAGATCCTTCATAGAAAATTCAGCACTCAAGAACGACATAATAGACTGGCGAAGAGTGTCAGTAGATGCCGTAAGAATAATATCGTCAACATAAAGAAGAATGTAGGCAATATCATTGTTGCGCCGATAGATAAACAGAGAGTGATCAACCGTGCTGTGAGAGAATCCGATGGAAGAGATATGATCAGCAAATCGTTGATACCAAGCACGAGGGGCTTGCTTGAGTCCATAAAGAGATTTCTTCAAGAGGCAGACATGATGAGGCAATTGCGGATCCCGAAAACCCAATGGTTGGTGCATATAGACGGTTTCAGAGAGATTGCCATGAAGAAAGGCATTCTTGACATCTAACTGGTGAATCGGCCAGGAGTGAGAGACGGCGATGCTGAGAACAGTGCGGATAGAAGCCGGTTTGACAACCGGGCTGAATGTTTCGGCGCAATCAACACCTTTTTGCTGAGACCTGCCATCACCTACAAGACGGGCTTTATGCCGCTCGAATGAACCGTCAGAGTTCTTTTTGTGACGAAAAATCCACATAGAACGAATAATATTAGCATTAGCAGGTTTCGGAACCAACTCCCAAGTCTTATTGTCAAGAAGAGCAGTAAACTCATCGATCATTGCATGCTTCCAGTTTGGATCACTTAGAGCAGTAATTGGATTACGCGGAAGAGGGGAAATATCCTGAGAAGATGCTAAGTTGACAAAGTCGGGACCATAGAACTTAGGATTAGGAATGCGAGGTCGAGTAGAAGGGAGTTGTGGGGGTCGAGGTGGAGATGCGGGCAGTGGAGCCACAGGCTGCGGGATAGGCGGCGCCAATGGAACAGAGGAGACAGGCGAAAGGACGGCGGGTTGAGGGCCAACCGAGCCCGGAGAGGCAGAATCGGCTGCCGGAGTGTGGTGCCGAGATGGGGCAGTGGTGGAGAGTTGATGAAGTAAGAAGGGGTTGACCGGAGTATCCAAAAAGGAGTAGGCGGTTGGGACCTGGGTATGGACTTGAGAAAAAGGAAAAGTGGCTTCATCGAAAAGGACATGGCGAGCAATAAAGAGTTTACGACTCGAGATGTCATAGCATTTGTATCCCCGATGATCCGAGGGATACCCGAGAAAAACACAAGGTGTGGATCGGGCTTGAAGTTTATGAATTGTGGTGGAGGAAAATAAGGGAAAACAAAGGCAACCGAAGACTCGTAAGTGAGCATAGGTAGGTGCTTTGTTATAGAGAATGTGGGTGGGAGAATAAGAATCAAGCACTTTGGTCGGAAGGATGTTGATTAGGTAAGTGGCGGCGGCGAGGGCATGATGCCAAAAGGAAGAGGGGATCGAAGCATGGGTCAACAGGGTTCGAACCACGTTATTAATAGAACGGATATGACGTTCGGCTTTTCCATTTTGGGAAGAAGTGTATGGGCAGGAAAAACGAAATTGGATGCCATGGTGTTGAGCAAAAGAATGAAAAGGAGAATTGTCGAATTCTTTGCCATTGTCACACTGAAGAGTTTTGATATGTTTGTGAAATTGAGTTTGAACAAATTTATGGAAAATAGTAAATATTCGAAACACATCGGACTTTTTGGAGATGGGAAAGGTCCATAGGAATTTACTATAGTCATCAAGAAAAAGGACATAGTAACGATGGCCAGTAGAGCTAGCCACCGGAGAAGTCCAAAGATCGCCTCTGTTTCAATTCAGAAAGTAACATTTTATATTCTTGTATATATCGCTCAGATTGATACTAAGGCCTTAAGTTACTGTATTTCATCAAAATCTTTAATGTTTAGGTACAATTAGAAATTTTAGATATTGTAATTTGACTGACAGTGCCTATCTAGCTACTAAGTATAAATCATAGCAAAGACTAGAGAGTCGAGAGTAAGAACATTAGTGTTAACATTGATGATGTTGGGTGTGCCTTAAGAACTTTGATGTTTTCAGTAAAAATAAAAAAAAATTGCTAGTAATTAGGTGCTTAAACTTTATTTTTTATTAACAATATCACTTCGTCTATTTTTAAGACGGTTTCAAACGAAACTTAATTTGTGAATACGAAATAGCTAAAAAATTTGACACTTATGTAAGTTGTGAAATTTATGATTTTTGATTTTTTAGTAGTACTTTATCATTTTCTATGGTTAGTCAGTTTGTATCCGCCAATTGCTTGTTCACTTCGTGATAATATGAATAATTTATGATGGTACAATAAACAACACTGTACATGTCCAAGGTGAACACATTTACATTTGTGAGTTCAATTAATCGATTTGCTTTCATCGACTATTATTCTTTTCATAGCAAGGAATATATAGGTGGGGTTTTGGGATTGAAAACGTACCATAAAAAATGTAACATGTAGACAAACAAAATGACAAATTTTGATCAAGAAAAATAATTAAGTAGCTAGAGTAAAAGACGATTCTTAATTTTAGTGCAAGTCGGAAGCAGCATCCTTGTCCAGAAACCATGTCAATGTCTCCATTGCTCTCACTTCAGCGCTAGGCAATGTTGGTTGCGGCTGTGGTAGAGCACCCAGCGCCACCGCCACAGCTCGGGCCACCGTCGCTTCGGTCACCACAATCGCAATGTTTGGGGCGGAGTTAATCATCAGGACCCATCCCGAGCAGCATCAGATCGAATTTCGGGAAGCCGCTATCTGAGAGTGGAATAGTTTTGTTCTCAACCAATTTTTTTAAACGCTCCTCGTAATCATCAGCTGCACCTTTGGGACATAAGACACCTTCGGGAGACAAGATCTTGTCATTAATTGCATAAATGTTTCCAGAGGGAATCGGTACCTAAAAACACCAAAACCAAAGCTTTAGCACAGACAGGCGAAGTATCTAGTAGGCTACATTACAGTGGATGAATGAGCCCAATACATGATCGGGGAGCTGATTGAACAACCTAATCCTCCATTTGTGTTGTCATATCATATTGCCAATATGGCAAAAGGGGTGTTGCATTATGAAGTCTATCAATATTAATACCCTAAGGAATACAGACTCAACAACTATTATTAAGAAATTTTATGAACATTAAACTCGAATGCAGCCTATCCCAACTTGAGCTAGTTATGCCAGCCATAAATTCAACCATGGAATAATGAATCATCAACTTCAAAATTGGTTGTACTAATGCAAGCTACATTTTACTCACTGCATCTATAATATAGATAGAAATAGGAAAGTATTCCAGAATCCAGATAATGAACTTATTTCTATGCTGGAACATTTATAGTACATATCTGATGAGGCTTTCATTTGCACATCTTGCGATCTCTTAATAGAAGGATCCTATCTGCTAGCTTTGTCTACTTACTTAGCAGAACAGGACATGCGATTAGGTTGTGATCCACTCTGTTTCAAGTTTCCTGAACTAACTCACTCAGCATAAACTAGGTGGTACAGTACGAAATTTAAATCCCAACTTGAGCTTAATGCTTCCAGCACTCACCTAAAGCATAATGTCTTTTCAACTTTGAAATTAGTTACTAGCCGATTCATAATGAAAGCCAATATCTATCCACTTCATCTATGGTATAGGCGCGGCAATCCATGAAAAATCTGGAATTGAAATTCCAGACCAGCACCAACTAAGAACCAGTAGCATATATTATATGGGGTGAACTTGCATCATTGGAAAGTAAAGAAAACAACTCACTTACAGTGAAGAGCCAACTGAAACATGTGTCTACTGCATTATAGTTCTACTAACTTAGCAAGACAAGATAAACAAGTAGGTTGCAATCTACTAGTAATATTCTGTATCTACACATTTAGTTTCTTAAATTCGATCAAAGCAAGGACATACTGTAATATTCGAACTACAAATTAAGCTTCCTAGTTGATTACGGAATGAATTTCTAACAGTAGAAACCACTCGAGTACAGCGAAATGTATGACAACAACAAGATAACTGCACATACAATTGAATGAAAAATGATACTACCTTGGATAGAAATCCTCTTGAGGCCAACAAGTAATTGCTGTCTTCGTGATCCAGTGGAACCACTCTCTCGTCCACCCAGAATATAAGCCACTTGGACCAATCCACCGTATCCAGATACGGAGGCTCCACCAGCTTCCTACAGTATATAACAAAAAAAATCACACAATTCAGATGAGAAAATCGAAAATCCACCGAGCAAGAACACTGAAAGATACTTAATTTGACATTCTCACTTCACCCAGAGGAGAAAAAAACAAACTGGGCATAAAGACACTCATACAAGCATTTCATCGAACAGTTGATCCGCATTAAGAAAAGATGAGTTTACCTCATGGTATCAATCAAAGTACCACCAGAAAGAACCACTGAGAAGGATCCCTTTTCCTGAATGTATTCCCGGGAGCGATCGGCGGTGTATCTGGCGAGAGCGACGGCCACATCTTCCTCTGAATTGAGCTTCTCTATTCTTCTGTTATTATTCGCCATATTCTTCTGCAAATTGGTTTGTCTTTCAAGAAGAAAGAGATTCCAGGTCCATGTGGAGTTATGTTGTCTGCTTGTCTTTTAAACGTGTTATGAATCAAATTTATTTGTGTTATAAACGTTTGTATAAAAATGTCAGTAATAAACTTGTAACGTGAAAAATGTTCATGCACACACTATATTTATACTAAAGAAGTTTCTCAATAATACATTTCCGTATTTCGTTTTCCAGTCCATCTATTCATAAATAAATTACTGTATTTCACTTTTTATAATTCTAGATTCGAATTATTAAAACTGACATACCAATTTTTATCCACATTTAACACAAGATGGCCGTGTTTTAAAAGGCCAGGCCGGACCGGATTTAGACTGGAATTTCATCATCGGTCCAACCAGTATCTTGTAGGTCAATTTAATGACTACTTCCTCGGTTCGGGACCGATGTCGTGCTTAGTTTTTTAGTCAATAAAATAAGATGATTGGAAAGTTGATTATTATTTAAATGAAAAAAATAAATAAATACAATCAATAGTTGGTTGTTAAAGTAAAAGGTTGAGTAATTTTTATTAAGTTGGCAAAATTTTAAATATGAGCGTATCGTATGGGTGCTAGTTAAGATGGAATTAAATTTGTCAAATATGAAAAATGAATAAAATGGAACCTTAATACGAAATGGAGCAAGTAACAACTGAACATTCGTATTTCATTTGTTTTTCAGTGTTTAAAGTTTTAGCAACTCAAATATACTTAGGCTTTCGTCTAAACAAAACTGAACGGAAATGAAATGATCTGAACTGAATTTATTTGTAGTATAAAAAACAACTAAGCAGAACTGAACTAAAATTAATGAGTTTTCATATGAAGATAACAAAGCATTACTATTATTTTGTTGTGTTAGTTTCATTATCGTTCTAAATCAGGACCTTACAGATTCAATAACCAAAGCTTTTTAGAGATTTAATTATGTGAGGTTTAAAGCTCTCGAAATCAAAACTTTAGTGATCTAATAGGTTTAAAAAAAAACTTGTGCCTTAAAAGAAATTGCTCAAACTTTAAACGTGGGTATAACAAATCAAGTCTCTCACGAACAATATTATCGAGTTACACATAATATCTTATACCGATCTAACTTCCAAGCAGTCGTCGAAGTCGAAAGCTTTGTGCATGTGTATTGGCTGGACCGATCCGAAGAAGCCGGATTGTTTGGTTGAGTTGAACACTGTGCAAGTGGTGTAAGCAAGCACTGGGTTCGAGGTTAAACAACGACGTTCCATTTGCATTGCGTGGAGTTTTGAAGATAATTGTAATTAACTAGTGTTAATGTTTGGTTGATGAATAGTGATAATGACATTTCGTTTATTTTAGACTGAGTTTTGTTTGGCTTTCTTGTTTTCTAGCGGGCTCATGTGCACTGAGATTCTTTTTTTTCTTTTTTATAGATTTTGTCTCACATCTAATTTTTAGTTTTCACTTTTTACTGTTTCTTACAATGCAAGGGAAATGATGGACCAGTACTACATCGGTGATATAGATATGGCCACCGTGCCCCTTAAGC
>JAYMSO010000018.1:0-23335 GCA_036897175.1 Plantago depressa | reverse complement strand
CCCTGATGGACCCAACAGCTCGATAGCACCTTTGTCTAAAGCTTCGAAGGAAACTTCATAACCGAAACGAAGAAAGGACCGAACTAGGAAGTCATTCAAGACTTGATCGAAGAACCACCTCTTATTGAAGAAGGTATAGAGGCGATTCGAGAATGCATTGCTTTGGAAGAGTAAGTGGAATTGATCCCAAACTAAGTTGACATTATAAGCAAGGATGGCACCTGAAATACTAAAGAGAATAGGCAAGACTTTGATGAACACTGGGGTAGTAAACTCGGATTCGACAAGAATCTCATTCTTTGGTAGGACGAAGATAGCGTTGGCCCAAAAGTTGGATCGGGTCAAGTGCTCATTGGGATCATAAGCTGAATAAAGTGCCCAAAGAACCGTGTGAAATGGTCGCCTATTACACGGCTCAGTCATTCTGTGTCTATTGTTGGGTATCTATTCTTCATCGTTGGTTATTGAGACAGCACACGTCTACTTCTTTCTATTCTTTGGTGTGCTCTCTTCTTCGTCTCAGATTTCTGGCGTTGCACCAAGATCTGTGCATGCAGAAAGACTTTTGGATAAAACTAAAACAAGGGCGATTCCTAGGAGGGATTCTAAGAGTAAGGAAGGTGGAGAAGAACAAGTATGCATTTCCCAACCTGTGTAGTTGGAAACTTCGTGCTTGGAAAACGAGAGAAGAGAATAGACGACAGAGAGAGAGAGGGAGAAAGAATACAGCTGGCTATATATACTATAGGGAGAGAGGACCCATAGCAAAGAGTACTTAGGCGGAAAGGCGAGAGAGGGGTTTGGCTCTTGGGTGTGTCAAGGAGAAGACTTGATCTCTAGGCGAGAGGTGACCTAGAGTCGAAAGAAAAAGGGAGAGGAGAGCTTGATGAGTGTTTGTGAAAGACATGCATAGAAGAGAAGAAGTTAGGCCATATGCGAGAGGACTGTAAGTCACGACTGAAGGGAGTGGTCACTGGCCAGTAGGTGCAACACTAGTGAATGGATTAAACTCACTAATGGACCGACTTCAGAATCTAATTCAAATTAGATCTATCTCTATTATATCTCTATATACGTACCACTTTTTTTGATTATTTTAGAGAAATTAGATAAAAAAGCAAGGATCTTTAGAGACTAATGCGTCACACGTGTTTGGTTACAAAAATTTCTAGTTTTCAGTTCTGGATTTGAGAATCAATCAACATTGATTACTATTTACGTGTTGCACCAAGATTTCCCCTGACTGAGAAATTGTATCTAATTTATTATAGTTATATGTATGCCTGCATGATAAACTGGATTAAATTGTGCATTTATGGAATCCATCCAGCAGCATTCAGCCCAGTTACGGACTAAAAATCAATTAAATCTAAAAAAAAGATAGTTGCAAAAACCGTAAATTTCGTAACCTATAAAGAGAAATGTATTTCTAGACAGACAGATAAAGAGAGAACAAGTGTTGTCCAGATGTATTAGACTCGAGATAAGAAGAACAAACAGAGGCATCAGAAGTCGACCCACCCCATTTCTAAATATTGTATTACTACTAACTAAGTAAACCATATTCCTTGGATCTGATATTATAGGATCTGTAAGAAGAAGTCTATAAATAAATTCTAAGCTAATATGAAGTAACAACTTTCCACGCAAACAACGTATACCTTTTCTATTTTATATTCTATTTTTTTTAGATGTCCTTTATAATATAATATTATTGGTTAAGTTACTAGTTACTCTCTATATAGTATATAGACAGAAAATACAGGCATAATGGCGTTGCACCAATGGTTGACTAAAATGACATGGAATGTAAATTAAATACACAATTAAAAACGATAACTGGATCAAAGCAAAGACGGTACTCCCTTAATAACGATCTAAAAAATAGAGAAGATAAAATAAAAAAACTATATAAATAGAAAGCTTCTCCTCCTCCTACATAACAAAATAACATATCGGATTGCATAGTCATAGGATTTTGTATCACAATAAAAAAAAATAAAGGATTTCGAGAAGAAAGTCTTATCCTAACAACCAGCAGCCAGCATAGCTCTGTATAGTATCGTACCAAGAACGTAGTACCTTTTTTTTTTTTTCTGCAGCTTACATTACAAGATAAATTGAACATATACAGAATAGTTGACCTCTTTATGATTTATACCTAATCATATAACTAATTAATAGCAAAGTATATTCTTGTTTAAAAGAAGAAAGACTTCTTTGGCCTGTACTTAAGTTACTTGTACTTGTAGTTGACATCATCGACCTTTATTGTTGTTTTCAATCTAAAAATCTTTTGTTTGTGATAGATAGGCCAGATAAGCTACACAATAACTTCCAGGAATATAAACATTGTTAGAAAGGAAATTAGAAAGGAAAGAAGATTTATGTATATTCCCTGAATAAGCTTATGTATTATTGAATACTCATTCCTATAAATTTAGTAGTAAAAAAAAGAGTTGGTAATGGAAAAATGAGTGCAGATCTTTCTTATTAGTTAAAGTAAAGCTCAAAAAACTAATTATTAAGTAAATATTTGTATATTTGTACAAAAATATGTTAAAGAAATATTCATGTTGTTTGTTTCTAGTAATACACGGGAATTCGAATATCCACTAAGTCTTAAGTAAATACTATTTCCTTTGGTACCTAGTTGGTTGTTGTTTATATAGATGTCGTATAGTTTCTAAGCCGACTTTGTACCCGCAATAGAATAGTTAATATCTTATATGTTATTACAAAGATTTTATGCAAGAAGTGATACATCATTTAAGCTACCTTTGCTACAGTCTCAATTTTCTCTATATGGAAATTTCTTAATGCTATCTGCACTATATAATACACAAATAAGTTCTGATGTTGTATCTCGGCTTTTTTTTGGCTGCTACTGATATTTGTTTGAAATATGAAATAGTTTCGCCGCCATGCACTACTATCTCCCTGGTAAAGTTAGAAGGTGTATATCAACGATTATTCAGTAGTTTTTAACGTTGGGTTGTTGTCTCGGGGAGCATTGACTCAAATTCTAAGAGTTGTTATATATATAGGGTGAAAAGTATTAGAACGTGGTTAGATACTACTGCAAATTGAAGTAATGATAATAACGCGTCATTTGAATATTCATTTTAGAAAGTTTATTTGTCACCAAGAATTTCCTAACTTTTCGTATTTCTTTCTATTTTTAGATTTAATGGCATCTTTCTATAACGAATGTTGCATTACTGAGTTTTCTTCTCGTCTCTTTTTAGTTTATTAGTAGTTAGGCGTTTTTTCTATGTAATTTACAATAAGCTGGATGGGGTATATTTCTCCTTCGTGGTTGTGGTATGGGTAAAAGCTTTCATTTCTTGGTAGAGTAAATTATGTATTATGGGTGAGATTTTAATTTATCGTATTTCCTTTAAGAAGTTATGAATGTTGTGCATTAAGAATACTTGAGTTTTTCTTAGAAATTAGAAAAATGGACGAAAAAGTATGCCTTTGATGAAAGAACAGTTGTATTTTAATTTTCTAAGTAAGGACAACAAAATAAGAAATTAATATTAATATAGATAGGATTGCTCTCTTATAATTGCTTTTCACTTGGATTCCAATTTCTCCTTTTCCGTGAATGCCCTCATAATATTTCAGTATTCTTCTCTGAAAAGTTAATCCACGCTTGTACTTTTTTCTGTTATATTCTCTGTGTTCTATTGGGCTTTCGGGATGCATACTACTAAGAACTTATTTACTTTTTGTTGTTGAATCGGAAATTTATGAAAAAATAAAAAAGGGGTGTAGGAAATCCTGGCACTAGTAGATATTACTCGTAGTCGATGTAATAATAAATGCAAATCAAATATAAAACCTATAATAAATTATTTTATAACGTATTCTGAAGAAACTAGCCAAAGCAATTATCAAGGGACTTCCTTTTTTTGGATTACACGTAAATAACTTTATTCTGTTCTTTATTATTCTGTTCTTTAAAGTATAACTAAAAAATATATTGACTTTCTATGGGGTAAGGCCTCTTTACAATATACTGCTAAGCAAAACCAGAATTATAAACAAAACTCCAACCAAATACTATACAATCGTTTTTCGAGACTCTCTGCGTTGATTTATCATTTAATTTATTTGTCTCATTATTGAATGGAGATCCATCCTTGGTTATCTGCTTTTCGTCACCCATGAAATTACGTATATAAAGTGTATAAACTAGTAGATAGAACATTCGTAGATTTACATTATTAATGCCAATGCCACATATATACAGTTACATTACATAGTATTTTTAGTATTTTTTTTGGTTTGAACAAGCTGCCTTAGCGGTTTATTTATATTGGAAATTTTCGAGGATCTTCGTTTGATAGCGTAAATTAATTCTATTGTATCTCAAAGATAGGAGCAAGAATAGGAGGTTCGGTACACAAGGAAAAATCGACTTCTTCTAGCAAATAGACTTAGTAGGACTAATAAAAACATCATCATATTTATGTGTATTTTGTAATCACCTTTTCTACTAGTAATTAATAAGAGAAATATAAGAAAATATTTTACATGAAAAAACATTGTTTTGAGCAAGCATCGAATCTATTCTATTGTTTTTATGGTATTTACGGGGTTACCGAGTTCATAGAGACTTCTTTTAGGTTGTGTAGTTTTTCTGCTTAGAGAGTCTCGTTTCGCACAGTTCATGTTTTTGGTGGTAGCAGCAATCACTTATGCCTTGTGATGTAATTTCTTTCTATTCTTCATTCCTTCCAATTTGATACACTCTACTCTATTTCTGAGAAAAAAGGTCAAAGATTACCCTAACAAATATACAAATCTATATTAAGAATTGTCTGCCCAAATAAAGAACAAAAAAAAGGATTAGAGAGAGAGTGTGTGTGAGTTGACAAAGAAAAAGAAGAATCTCTAAGCACCCTTACACATGAAATCTATATTTACAACGATACAGGCAAATATTTAATAGTACAAATATACTATTACTTGCACTTGGTACGTCTTCTTTCTGTTCTCCTTGCTAAAGTAAAGCACGAGTTAAAATAAATATGCGGCGTCTCTGCCTGGACTTCCCCCTACAACCTATTTCTAAATAAAGCTCTTTTCTTTAATACATACAGCAATCAACTCGTCTCATTATTCATTTTTATTTATTAGTCGATCTGGAGAAGATAGAATTCGAAAGAAACAATTGAATGCTATGTTGGCCAATTTACTTCTTGATATACGTGACAAAGGACACCAAAGAACAAAGAATACTACTACCTTTATTTAACAAAAATACTAGAGAAATAAATACAGATCACACCTTTCCGATTAAGAAAGAAAGAGTTGCATGTTGTCCTTCTTAGATAGAAAAAAAAAAGAAAACTTATAAACATTGCTTTGCAGGCTTATATCATTTTTGTGTACTTGTATTATTGCATTTCTAACTTAAAATGACGTTACATATACTAGTAGGCTCTTACCCTGAACTCTTTTTCTATCTTTATTCTATTTTTTTTTTCGTGCGATTACGTGTGATGAGTAGGAATGCTCTATACTGACAATTGTTATCCTTGACTTTATTTTAATATATTAGAATAGAACCAAGAAAAAAGTAAACGAAAAAGTACTTGTTGGGAGTGCCCCCTTAGTTGTTGGCATAATATAGAACACGGAAGAGAATATATTATATACATACGTGGTAGAAAACCTAGTCCGAAATCGAAATTGAAATTCTAGTAGATTGTCTTAGATATAGAAGTAAATGATCCTAATTCTGAAAATAGATTCTAAATACTGCCTTGGAAGAGCTCGTATCAGTTAGAACGACTACCTGCATTATTTCTCGTGTACGACAATTTATTTACAAAGTAATATGTTTTTATACTGTGATCCTCCATAAATGTTGTATTCTTATTCCTTTTCTTTCTGGAGCTTTTGGACCTTCTCCTGTTCTATGCTGTGAGTTCTATTTTTTACATAGAGTTATGCTCGGTATCATGTGCAATGAAATAGATTTCTAAAAGAAATACTAACATGGAGGGTAGTCGAAATATGCCTTAATCTTTGTGAGTCTAGTCTACGTTTTATTCTTGTTGAAGTAAATATGGTGTTGCACCAAGATTTCATTGAATAATTTTTGAAATTTCAAATTGTGAGAAATTTCTATCTTTTTCGATTTTTATTATATGCTATTACTAAAAGTACTGCAATATTAAGTTACAAATTACAAATCCACTCAATCCTTATTAAGAATGACTCATGTGAAAAAAGGTAGTAGGAAGTTTACGTGATATTATATTGATATGAGATAAGTGTATAAGTTAAGGAATTCTAAAAGGCAATTTAAGGAATCAAAAACAAAGGTTAATAAATATATATACAACACAAACAATTACAATAGCAACTAATAGTATGCAAAAATGGAGAAAGAACTGACAAGTATTGCACATCATCATATACTGCATAAATAGGTTAGCTAGAAATATACAAGACAAATAAGTAAGGATATACTCATTTGGTACATATCTCTGCGTGGGAAATAAAAATACATCAATAATACATCTAAGACTACACAAAGCTTAACTAGAGAATACACAAACATAAAAAAGAAGACATAGAAAGAAAAAGGAAATATATAAGCGCTACTAGAAAATCTTCTATGGAAAAGTTAGCCTAGGACAACATTCATGGTAAAGCGGCGTTGCACCAATATTGTATGTATCAAAAAAGAAGAAGATAGAACAAATATAACGAATAATCTAAAAAGCTAAATATAAAAGACCTTTTGGATCAAATTGCTGGGAATAATTATTAAGAGTAAGATTGGGAATGTCTTCATTTATTTGTGAACTAAGTTTTGCTTTGGCACTTTCTTTATATACCTTTATGAGAACTTTTCAGATGGTTCTCTCCTTTGTGTTTTTCTGGATCGACTAGATATTCTATATTCTTTAATTAAACAAAAGTAGAAAGCTAACAACAAGAAAGAACTTGGATTTGGAACAACTTAGTAGGAATAGAAAAAAGAGATAGTATAAGAAGCAGAGCAAAATACTATAAGAAAAGGAAACGAAACAAAGAATAGAAAACAATATATGCAACTTTCGGTACTATTTATAATTAATTCGGATTATATGTATCTATGTGTTGGGGATATTGACTTGCCTTTGTATCATATGTAGATAATTCATAGTAGTCAAGTGTGTTTTCCATTCTTAATTAATCTAAGGAAATTCTTGTCATTTTCGAGAAACTTAATACTCGCAGTAAGCTACTAAGAAGTTCAAATTCATAGGCAACCCAAGTAAAAGACTTTATTATGAGTCAGCAATGTGTGTTAGGATATCAACAATATTCTAAAAGGACCTTTTTGTCTCTCACTAAGTAATCCACCTCTCTTCAAAAGGGAAGATAAGTTACAAAGGGAAGAGAAGATTCCAACAAGAGGCATTTCCTATATTATTCGCGAGGATAAACAATCGTATTTGTAGTTGAACACTAATTAGAAAAAGGAGAGATCCATACATAACTATTATGCTATATGTTTTTTCAATGCTGAAGTAAAGAGAAAACTAGAGCTAGAATAGAACTACTATAATATCTTAGAGCCTATCTATAAAAAGAACATGTTACGAAGTGTATAACTAAGTCTAATTATCTGTACATACCATATTCGAAGAAAAGATAGTTGTCCATAGCATACTATAGGAAATCGGTATAATAAAATCTAAAAAAATCTAAATAAGAAGAAGATTTTATTAGTTAGAATTAGAAAAATAAATACATAAAAATAAATACATATGTAGCATTAGACAATGTATAAATAACAACAATAGGGGCGGCAAGTTACTCTTTATCCTTTGGTTGGTACTTGGTAGCGACTGGGCCTAGTGGTGGATTTTTGTAGAGAAATCATTTTTTAAACGAAGAAACAGAAATGAACGAAACGTAAGATACTAATCCTCGTAAGGGTGCTTTCGTAACAAGTATACAAAGTTTAATGATATAGGCAAGGTCCTTTCTTTATAGGATCCATCCCGAAAGATAGATAAAGAGCTGTGTATGATGAGAAGAGTACATAATTTTTTGTTTTAGCTTATTAATTGACAAGAAAGAAATAGCAAGATGTATCCGTAGCATTACAAAATCAGTAGATACTGGTTGGTGGTATATGGACTAGAAACAGTAGAAGAATAGAATAAATAGAATAGAAGCAAGACCTTTATGAATGAAATCATTTAAATCGAGGGAGAAGTGCAAAACTTAATACCTGTGCTATGTGTACACTTTTGTGTTTGAAAAGGTGTCCTACACTTAGACAACTGCAGCCCCTTTCTTCACAGGAAACTTCTTTTGCATTGATAAGTGAGTTCTTTTTTGTTAGACATACATTTAAATAAAGACCTAGAAATGAAATTAGACATACTAGCTTCACCTAACCAAGTAATTTCTTTACATGAGTCACCGTGAAGCGTCTCTACAGACCAAAGGTCAAGTCTTTAACTACGAATGGAGGAGTCGTCTTCCAAAGGTAGATTCTAGAATAAAACTAAAAGAATAGAGCAGAGAATAGAATTTTCTAAATCTGTCAAATAGTAAAGAATTCCACATTTCCATAGTAAACTAATCAATAAACCTAGGTAGACCCCTTTAATTTTTAATTAAGGAAGAAAACGAGATATTATGACTTATATTATAAACCTATTTATTATATTACTCTCTTTATCTTTATAGCAAAACATAGATATAGGACTCGTAGTTAGTTCGGCTGACTCTTTAATAAAAGAAAAATAGAAGGCATTGTTAGTGCATATTATTCTAAGAAACATTTAAGAAACATTGTAGGAACTGGGGAGAACTAATAGAGCATATCCTTTAATTTGTAGTTAGTTTAAGAAGATATCTAGAAGGAAAGGATCAATGGAGAAACCTCAGGGAAGAGAGAAAACGTGTTCAGTATAAATAAAATAGAATCGTTGTTATTCCAAAGGCAAGGAACAGAAAGCATCTAACTCATCAGAAATATCCAAAAGCAATGCATACTATATAATAAAAAGTACAGGGCCAACTACTTACTACTTACTGGATTTTAGAAGCGAATAGCTAGAGAAATATACACAATCTAACCAATAAGTCTAATTTAAGTATCATACATACAAGAAAGAACCTGTGAAAACCCGTAAAGGGAATCAAAGACAAGATCCAAGATCAACAATAAAAGGAATAGGTAGAAGAGCCAAGACCAATTAAATGGACAACAAATAAATTCGGTTCCTAACTCTATACAATGTAGTCCTCTACTATAAGTCATCAAAGAAAGAAAAGTAGAAAAAAGCATCTCTGAATAGAATAGTAATAAAGTAATAAACAGATCTAACAAAGAAAGAGAATAATCAAAGTTAAAGCAGAACTAGTCATAACTACATGAAAATACACATAAAAATAAGAAATATTCACATCTAACCTCTCTATTCTCTATTAGGCCATTTACTATGATTATATTCTTTATTATTGAGCTAAGTCAGGAAGAAGGAATATTTGTAAGAACGACTAAACTGCCTAGTCAAAATAACTAAATAAGAAACTTGTGCTATAGAAGCCAACAATTAATAAAAAACGTATATAGAAGATTAGTCCAAACGAAACGTTAAAGAAGTATCGTAACAAGTGCACAACAAAATATAGGTGTAAGGTTTAACAAAACAAGAGTCCAGTAGTAGTAAGATCTATAGTAGAGCAGATAAATCAAGACAAGGAAGGTGATCACAAGTAAAAAGAGTAAGTCACCACAAAAGAGTTGTTCGCAGTATCTAATGTTCACACTGCGTACATTGCTAGTATACATAATAACACAACAACTAGTCCATATCTCATATTTAATATAGTTCTTTCCATTTCATTAGATTCTGATTCTTCAAGCAAAAATATACTATACCCGTATATGACCTTAAACGTGTTATACATCAAGTAGCTTCTAGGCTCTAATCATCTAGAATTTCCAAGCTTCCAAGCTATTACTATTACTATATTTTTCTCTATAGGTGGATTAAAAGAATTAATCGAAGAGAATAGACTTAGACATGCCATAGAAAAATATACACATACCCCTCATTTTTTATTACTATTAAAACTATTAATTAAATAAAATAAAGGCATATCTTCTTAGAATAGAATCTATTTTAAAAAGTACATACTTCGGAAGAGTTAGAACCAATACATACAAGACTAAGTCTAAGTAAGAAAGAGTATCCTTTGACATATTTGGTAGTAGGAGCATATATAAACAAGTAAGTACTGCACGCCCTTTCCTAATAACATCCATCCACAAATTTATCGTAGGTTCTATTTAGGTATTATAGTTTAGGTAGTTAAGTATGATTCCTTGATTGAAAGGATTCAATGAACCAACCCACAGCGGTAGATAGGATAGACAAGCAACCAAGCAAAAGAGATAGATACAATACATAATACATAGAAGATAGAAAGCAAGAACGTATCCCTTCCTAACTTCATTCATAGCATTCAATATAATACCCGTTAAGCCCTTAATAAGTATGGCTTCATGGGATCACATCACAGGAAGCAACCAATCACGGTAGGTCGGAGTAAACTCCTCCAACATAACTCCAGAAAAATAAAAGGACAAAAGGAAAAAGGAGAAAATATGCTACTTACTTCATAACACTTCATAACAAGTACAAAAACGGATTTGATCTATATACGTGATTATTATAAGGACAGGAAAAAGTCTAGAAACTGTGGCCTACCTATAAGAGAGTTTGTTCTTTAGTTGTAGCAATCCTCCATCTAGCCTAAACGATGACTTTTTAATCGGGTTATGATATGGAATTTAATCTAGCAGTAATTAGAACTATGCAAATAAAATGACTAGGAAGGCAAAGCAAGGATCATATGTCAAATTATGCGTGGTGGTTGTCTCGGGCATAGAGAAATACCAATATAGACTCAGCCCAGGCATTTTTTTTTTCATTTTCTTTGTCTAACAACATTTAAATAGAAACTGATTTTCTTGGTGATAAAACATTCTAATAGAAACATATAAGAAGGTAAAAGTTAGACGATGGTTTTTTTCCTGTATTTATGAGTCTCTTACATCTACAAGCCTTCGTTACCCTTTTGAAATATTACTAAACTCTATTTCAAGATTTCTATATTCTATCTATAAATATGCTCTAACCAAATAATAAACGATTAAAAAACTACTATTCTTAGATCTTAGAAAATCGCTTTTGGGATATATTACAAAATATTCTTTATTTGCTAGATTAGATTGGGTTCGGATAACCTGTTGAAAAAGGCAATTCTATTTCATCATTATATACTTGGTGTTTGCTCATGTTTTTACATAATCCATATCATATATCCCATTTTTTTGTGAAAGCTGGAACTACATCACTACCGAGTTCACCGACTTCAAACTAATGCTATCTACTAGGGAACCACGTCTACTGAAAGGAAATAGAAATGAACTCTTTATTCCTTTTTTCTATTGAAAACGAAGTATAAAACTAGAAACTGTATCAAAAAAAAAGGTAGAGAACTTAAAAAAACAGTGCCAATTCTTGATTGACTATCACGCTAAATGAGAATTTCCAAAATGTGGTGCACGCTACCTACCACTAATAAGTAAACTAACGTTCTTGTCAATGCAATTTGGGATAGAATATAATTAATTCATCATTTACAGAAGAAAAGAAGGGGAAGTACTTAGAATGTTATAGATAGATTTATCTGCTGCCTACCCCTACCTACCTAGTTAATGAAATATAGATAGCTGTCGCTGCTGTCTGTGTCTATGATAATCGAAATATTTTGTTTCTTCTTCGGTCGGTACTTGTTACTTTTGTCAGGTAGTTTCTTGGTTGGTGGGATCTAAAAGCTTTGTTCTGATAATCTATTCTTATCGTGTCAAAGTATTTTGTATTTGGTAGATCTTGGGTTCTTTTACTAAATTTATTAAAACAAAAAATTCTAATACATTTTAAGGTAAATCTAAATCAATATTAATATAACTTACCACAAGGTCAAAATTTCATCTAGGAAGGTTTGCTTTCGTTTCGCTAAGTAAGGAGTACGTCTTTGAAAACGAAAACAGGATCGCCGATCAATTCTAAGTTCGCCTTTTATTATGTTGTACCCTTTTGTTTGTCATAGTAACGTTATTAGTAAGTAATTGTATGCTAGAGTAGTATTGGATCCGAATATATAATAACCAGTTGAAATAAGTCAACTCTTATGTCTCTCTAATCTAATAATAACATTTAATATAATACGCGTTTTTATTCTTATTTATTTTTTTAGAACCCCTGGCATTTGATACATCACTATGATTCGTCACTCTTAGTATCCCTTATACCTATATCTATATCAGAGACTTAATTAATCAGAAAAATCTACTTTAACTTTAGTATCCAACTTATAATGCGCCAAACCCTGTACTGGAATCTAGCTCATAGCGGTGGGTGTCCTTAGTATGCTTTTAACTATGCTAGGTGTACTACAGAAAACAAAAAAGTATATACCTTAACTTAAAGAAGCTATATTTCTATATAATTTATAGGCAGGTTTTTCTTAGGTTATAGAAGAGTCATTGAGTCCTAATAATAATAATAATAAGAACTAAAAAAGATCAGTCACTTGCTGAGTTTTAGTGCTCGCCTATGTTTGAAACAAGTACATTCCTAGAATCAGGGTTGGCATTACGAGCAGTTACTTTTAGAATAGTACATTATAACTCTCACGTGTTCGATTACCCCTATGCTTATTAAAGTTAGATTTCGAGTGGGTGTTGATTGTTGGGTTGACCTGCATCTTATATTAAGAATTAGATAGTTGTTTGTTAGAACTACTGGAAATGTGTCTCTATAAATAGAAATGTGAAGTGGTAATACTTTGACCTGTTACTTAAGTTAGCATTATAACGAGTCTTTGCTTGTTGTAGTTCGTAAATGGATTGCCAGAATTTTGCATTCCTTCTATTTTTTTCTTCTATATTTATTTGTATTTGGCTGTAATCGATAATAGCGGTTCAAAATAAGGAAGCATAGTCCTTAACAAAATCATCTGAATTATCTGTCTCGAATTAATGATAGTTCTTTCTTCGTTGGCAGTGTTCTCTTGGTGTGTTACTCGGCTTGGCTATTGGGTATAGAATAGTATGCTTCGGTACTACAAAAAAATTTAGGTGTAATATTCCTCTTCCGTTATTTTATTTATATATTTAATTATATACTTACAGCAGACAATTTCTAAAAAAGAATTGTTTATTTATTTATACAACGCTTAGAATCTCGAAATCCAACCGAAGCCTTAGATACTTTATTTTGAAAACTAGAGAAGAAGCTAAATGACATGCTTTTTTTCACAAAAAGTAAGGTAAGACAATCAAGATGGTCAACCTTATTTATAATAACAAATGTATACCGAAGAAGACACAAACAAGGGGAACAAGTAATAATAAATAATTAAATACAAAAGAGGAATTTCTGGACAAAGAGTCATGCCATGCCGGATCAAATATCGAATTATGAATAAAAAATACAAGATATAAGTCAACAGGGAAAATCTGCCTATCTTTTACTTTAAATTAAAAATGAAGATACTCATAATATAGTAGTGGGTCCCGTGTCATATACTAAATAAAGAAAAATAATAATTAGTGCCTACAACAAGGTAAGGTAAATAGATAGATAAGTGCTGTGGAATTCTTGTACTTGGTCTTGGTAGATCTTGGTAGATAAGATACCTACTCATAATGATAGAATAGGGAGTCTTCCTGGGGGTTAGCTTCGTTCTATATTTATTTTATAGATATAATTACATTTCTGAATCAGTAAGTACATTTGTCTATTATTTCTTTTAGTTATATAGTTTGTACGAGAAGAAGGAAGGCGCTTCCCTTTTAGTTAAATTTAGTTAAAATATCTGTGTATCTAGGTCAATATTTTACCTGATCTTTTTATGCTTAAATATCTTTCTAAATTGGTTGGTGGGTTACAGGACCAAACGCCTAACTTATAATTTAATTGGAATAGAATAATTGGCTTAAGTCGAATCTTCATCTGTGTAAGAGATAGGCTTATTATAGGGTGTGTAGTAAGAGATAGGCTATTATAGGGAAATGTCTGTCAATGGCTCAACAAGAAGAGTATTCAGTACTAAGCAAACTGTGTGCACATATGCCCTTATCTTTACAATGAGCTGGTATATATAACAAAACAGAAACAAAAGAAATCTACTCAATCAATGTATCCAAAGAAAACGAGGCTGCTTTCAGAACAGGCTATTTCTCTTTCCAATAGATGAGCAATCTTTCTATCCATTTTCTCGGAGAAGAATTTAAGAATATAGTATTGTCGTAGGCAGGTAGACCTTTTTTGTGCTTTCTAACATTGGTTGGGGTGCACTTAGTACTCAACTTTTTTCTTTCCCAATCCTTTTGAAAACAAGGGATTAACTTAACTAATAATTGCATAAATCGTGTCTGTCCTATGGAAGTACCAAGTATCACTGATCCTATTACAAACCTACTATATATATATATATATATATAACAATTGCGTACTTCTTTCTATTAGTATAATTCTATTGAGTAGAAAGAACCAAATACACCTAGGTCTGGATAAGGGATAAATGCATGTAAACTATCACCATGATTAGATTTTTCAATTTTATTAATAAATGGTAGGTTTTGGTCCTCATAAAATGAAATAAGGGTACAGGAAAAGAAAAGGAAATACTTGGGATCAGTTAAAATTAACCTTTTGTGTCAAAGTTGTATTGATCCATACTATTGTGAACAAAACTATAGCTTGCAGTAAAGGAGAAAGTAGTTGTGCTTGTAGTAATTGAGATTTAGTAAAGCTTTTTCCTTGCACGTTACCGAGAACTTAGAAATAAATAAATATGCAGAGATATTTGTATTCCCAAGAGCTGTTTACTTATATTCCAGCTATATTTGCCTCGCTAGAATAACACTTGTCGGTTTCATTCTATCCTTCCCTATTATATATAGTTATAGTATCTTTGGCGCAACGGGGGGTGGAAACCTTTGCCTTGTATTCTGGCTTTGATAATCTCTTTTAATAAATAAAATAGACAAGGTGTATAGTAGACTTTAAAGCTTGAAGAATCTGAAGGAGAGAAGTGCTGGAAGGTACAAGGAAATCCCAATCTATCTATATGCTCTTGTTATTAGGTTACAAATCAAATGTTCAAATATGTTTCCACAAAAAGTAAATGTCCTCGTTACTACTGGTTTGGTTCCTTACTCATTGTCCTTGCTAATCTCGAGATACAGACTTATGAAAAATTACAAATATAGGTGTGAAAGTTCTTGCCTATTTCGTTTATATTACGTCTACAGTTTGGGATGAAAGGGAACCTCTATTCGCCTATCCAAATACTATAGGAAAGAGTACGGTAGGAGCTTGTAAAGTATTAGGGGGTTTGTTAATCTTGATAAAAAAGACGCATATAAGGAAGCCTTTAAATATACACTACTGGAAGAAAAATAACACGGCTAAGTTGTTTATTACACTTAATAAAATAACTGATGTGTACCTAAAATGAGAATCGAGAATACGGTTTCTACCAGATGCTTTTATATTGCACAACCACGAATAGAATAAATACACTGAGAAGTTTAATTTACCAAATAGAAGCGTATATAGAAAGTAGGATAACCTAGTTTACTAAAAAAAAGGTGTATTAACTACATTTACTAGAGAATTTTGCCTTAAAAAGCAGAAACATTTAATTCTATTTGTGTGCAGAGTAAATCCCTCACATAATTTTGAAACAAAGCCAACATATAACTCTTGTCTAGAAACTCTAATCCCTCTTCCAAGGAAAGATTCTTGGTAATGAACGCCTTTATAATAAATAGGACTCTAGAAACTTACAATCGGATTACAATAATACAATAAAAGGACCTCTTGTAGCGCAAAAAAGATTCTCCGTCTAAAACAATTTTATGGAAGAGAGAGAAGATAGAAGTTTGTGAGATATCGTGATGAATTAGACGTACAAAACTTAATCTATTTGGAGGTATTTACAGGAAAGTGACTCGTTGTTATCTTATATAATACCGTATATTCTGATTCCCCAGTTAGCCTCTAATCTAATAGGTGTCTGTTAATACATACATTTTCCTCACTATTGTTTCTATTCATAATAACCAAAACCAGATTCAAAAGCCAAGACTTGTCCACTTAGCAAGCATGACTTTAGTAGAACTTCTTTTTCTATAATGTACGATCATATTCCCTTACACTCAGCCCCATATAAGATAAGATGCTTTTTCTCGGTCAGTTTTAGTTAGAACTCATAATTTCTCAAGCCGGCGCTTTTAAAAAGAGAGGTTTTTCATTCAAATCAGAAAGAGTTTTGGGCCGACACTAAACTAAGGAACCACTACTTCCGGAAAATCACTATTGGTATTGTAGTCCTTTTTATGACAACAACATTGTTATGACTGTACTCTATGCAACATTACTTGTTTTAAAGAGGTATAATACGTGCATTTTTCCCTGTTGATTACTTTTAATAACGTCTATTAAGAAATAAGACACAGCTTGGCAATTTGACTCACGATTACAAAAACATTTATAACTGTCAATTATCTTTCATCGTATGTCTAGTTTTTGTCTAATTTAAAGAAAGGGTCGATGGGGAATGTAAGGGAAACATTTATATTCTGATAATAGAGTCAAGCCCCCTAAATGTTGTTTGTTGTACAGGGTGTGTATTATGTGAACAAATATCAAAGAGATTATATTATAAGGAAACGAAAAATAAAACCAGTAAGGAGTAGAATATCCATCCATATTTATAAAAAAATTGGTACAAAATAAGAAGAGGTAAGGCTAGAGTATACTTGCATTACAATTATAAAAAGAAAAAGGGTTAAATTAATGTCAATTACTATCGATTATATCCTAATCTAACGACAACAAAACAAGCCAGGAATAAAGCCTCGGGCTCACGCATGATTCAGGTAATAGGTATCCAACATAATCTAGTAAACACATTCCAAGCGCAGTACAGAATATTATGAAAAAAAAAGGACTAATTAACTATACTGTGTAATCTGGTTTCAAGCCTGGACTTTCTTTTCTTTGAGCATTTTTTTTTAAGAACTATATAAAATCAGCGATTGTAAGATCATCATCAAAACTACATATGATTCAAATTCTCCAAAAGCTCTAAGAGTAAATACAGGTTCCCTTTTTAAGGATTAAAGCTTAACTCTGTCTAGACTAACTAGGTAGGAGATAACTTTTCTTCTGGACATGTAGTACTTTATATAGGTTGATATTATGTAGAGGTGGCCCTTATGATCATTATAGACAAAACAACAAATTAAATTTTCTAAATAGCAAAAAAAAGTATCTCTCTTTAACAACCTAAAAACCAAAAACAAGCAAGAGCGGGGTCCAACATGTAAGAATTCTAACGTGCTTCTTATTGTAAAATGTGAATTTAGAAGATGGATATAGAGGAAACAACTGCACTACTGCAAGTCAAATCAAGTCGAGTTATATTATTTATATGGTAGTTAACTTAACAGGCGGTCTAGTTTCTTTAATAACTTAATAAGAAGACACTTAACGTGGTATGGACTCTCTAAATAAATATGGCAGTACTTATAGCTTCACTGCAGTATGGGGAAAACTTTAGGCTTCTAAGTTAAGTTGTCCTCTTTGGGTTAGAAGTCAATATTAAAGTAGATTAGCTTTCTGCATCAGTTTTGTTACAATATGCTCAAAAACTCCCAAATTTTCTCTCCTCGGTGGGCTTTTTTTTTTTAGGAGTATATCTATCTATAAATATAGATAAATATATAAATAAGTTTATAAGTTTTTATTTTGCAATGTCTGTCCTCCTTAGGATACTTTTGGGATTAGGTACTGTTTGGTATAATATTTGTGGTATATATATGTGCTTCTACGGGATAGTTATATATTCTGTTCCTCCTGCACAATTAGTGCTTTGTAAGTTAGTATTTATTCTGATTAGAAGTTTTCTACGAATCGACTAAACGAGGGTATTCTTCGTTGTCTACTAAGCCTACTAAAACTGTATCCCTAATTTTTCTTTACGGTATATACTCATATCATAAAATTATCTCAAAGACCACTCGACTAAGATTTATTTTCTACTAGTAGCGTATTCCTTAGATTATTTCCAGCTATAAAGCGATTCTATACTTTTTAAACTTTTTTTTTAATTGTATAAATTTACATTACATACATGTATCCCTCTGCTATTACGCCATATTTTTATAATTTAGTTTACTTTATCTAGTTAAGTAAAGCCGGTGTTCTAGAATACTCTTCTTTGGGTATCTCCTTCTAGGCCAAGAGGTACGCTAAAGATAAAGCAGCCTATATTGAATGTTACGTTTATTAGTACATAGTATAACATAACATAGGAAGTTCTTGTAGATGTGGAATTGCACCAAAGAAAAAATAGAATTATTCTAGAAAACGTTGTATGAAGGGAAATCGAGATAGATAACCGTAAATTCCTCCAATCCGTGAGAAATGCCAGCCTGATATGTTTAGTAAGGCCTGTTTCCACCTATTACAATTTACAAATTAAGAAGTTCTTTTTTTTTTTTTTATGGATTACAGCTATGATTCATATTTCCTTCTGCCAGATACTCGTTCGTGTGTAACAATCTCGTAAAGAATAAAGAATTAGGTAGTCATTTACAACCGCCGGTTATATCATGCATGTCATTTCCGCGTTTAGTAAGAGATTAATTATATAAATTTCAAGATTTGTAGGGCTAGTTCCAAAGAAAACCGGCAAGCAGTTCATCAAAATTAATTCTAAATTTCCAAGTCCTGGTCAATTTGCTGGGTTCTTCCCTAGCAGAAAGAAGGCAAAACTATAAAATATTTTTAGAATTGGGCGCTTATCTATTTTATTATTTAGTAAGTATTCCTTAAATCAATTTTCTCCAATTCTTTTTCCCAAATCATAGCATACTCTTATTACTGCTAGGGAACACTTATTAATCCGGGTTGGGTTGCTAAATAAGTCTTTTATATTTCCAAAAGTCTATTTTAATCTTATCCTCCTTTGCCAGCTGCACTACAACACAAATCTTAGCTAAGACAATATCCTGCCTGCTGCTTGCCTGCCAAAGTATAATTTCGGGTTTTAAAAAGAATCATGCTTCAAGGATCTCGAGTCATAGATTTGTGCTATTACTACTACTGAAGAGAGGTTCGCTTTTTACTATACTAAAAGGAGAAGGGTAACATTCCAAAAGAAAAGAATGGAAGAATGCAGGGTTTTTGTCAAATATCAAATATAATAAGAATAGGGTAGATCCGGCGTTTCCTTACGTACTTACTAATTATTAGAGTTTCTACTTTACCATCTAATTCTTATCTTAGCTTATATAGTCTTCCTTCGAAAATACAAGATGTCTCTCAATATGTGTGTCTAAAAACAATATGTGTGTCTAAAAAAGATAAATGAAGAAATGCAAACCTTAAGAAGTTATAAGATCGGACTTAATAAACCGTAAAGTCATGTATTTACACACGTAGCGAGAAAAAAGTATACTTGTAACTTAGAAGAGAGGTAAGGATACTTTTCAATAATTCCAATTACCCGTATAAAGTTCAAAAATGAAGAGCTGATACCACGCATCAATAATCTACTATAATATAAGTTATAAGTAATAGAGTAGTAATAGGAGTTAGCAACTAAAAGTATATGTTTTGTATAATGTATAATGCTTATGTTTAGCAAGTGTATAGGGGGTAGTTACAGGCTCTTTGGAGAATCACTCCAGATACGTGTTATTTATCTTTTCTCACTAGGTTAATAATTAGAACATCCTACAGGATTCCTTTTTGACACTTAGCATTTCTATCTATTTCTCAACTTATGACCTTTATTAAATTTGGGTACACTATATATAAAACTATATATATTAGCTGACCGCCTTTTCAATTGATGAATAAAAATAAATAGCGCATTCGTGTTGTTACGAAGAATACTTTACTAATTATTAATTGGTTTAGTGAGAGAGGAGAATAAAAAAAAAGATAGGAAGTCTTTTATCTTCCTAATGACTTAGGACTCTTATTAAGCATAAGCAAAAAAATCTATAAAAGGAAAACAAGGATTGCCGTATAATTTATTGTGAACGTAGCAGAGTACTTCATTCTTCTCAGAAAACATTATAATAAAAAAAAAGAAGCACAATGAATAACTTCTTTTTAAAAACATAGGAAAATATGTAAGTGTAAGATATCGTTTCAAAGAGACGTGCGTATCTATAAAATCTTGGGAAAGGATTTCTCTTCGTGTAAAGAAAGATAAATCGGACACTTTTTCGCTTCCATTTAGATTGTATGTACTATTATGTAAAGTTCACTGCAGACTCTAACCACACTAAGAAGATATTAGATAGAAATTTTCGAAGTCTTGCAGAGTCAAAATCAAAGTATCCAATACATTCTATGATTATTTTGGGTTGTAGAACAAATCTAATAGGTTGCTTACTTATTTTCCTTTTCTTTCTATTTCGCCTTGTTGTACCGGTAAGGTTCTTATAGTATTCTTCTAGTACTTGTTATACAAAACTACTTGGATTACTTGATGAAAGCGTATTCCTTTCTGACGATTAAAAGCAATAGGTATCTTCTCAATTTCTAACTGTACACAAAATGTCCTCAGAAGAACGTGTATGTATGCATAAACGATGAGGTAAAAGGATATATGAATGAATTTTAATTTATAAGATAAAGGGATTATTTCTCACATAAAACACAAAAGAAAGACGGGGTTAGTCGATGGTACTTACTGCGGTAACACTCTTCGTTGTAAAAAGTTATAATAGCTTGGTGCAATAAAATAAATATTCTATACTTGTTATATGTCAGTTATTCTTCCTGCGAATCTCTACATCTTATTTTAGACTCTTCGAAAAAGTCTCCATAATAAATGGTTTTAGTAGTTGAATGAATGTAAATTTCTTGATAGATTTCAACAAATCGTTTGAAATGAATCTAGGATCATACATATCATATTATCTTTGGAATGATTAAGAAAAGAAGCGCGAAGAAAACAAATTAAAGGAACTATTAAGGCGGGAAAGTGAGAGTAACAGAGTAACTTTGTGTATACTTTGGGTATTTAGCATAGCACACGTGTCTTAGATTTACGAATAAAAAAGAATAGTTTAGTTTTGGTAACATCACAACATCCAGTATAACTATCGTTGTCAAAATACTTAGGATCTAATTAGTCCAGTTTCGAAATAGAAAAAAGGTATATAGAGTTATAAAGAATAAAGAGAGGAAGCACCAAATTAATATTTATTGTTTTGCTTATAGGTTTTTGGAATATCTAACTAACTGCTACTTTGACTCTGTTCCCAATTTATCAACTCTATAAAATAAAAAATAACTAAGATCTCTAACTCTTCTATATCTAGGGATATCTCTCACAAATAATAGTGCGGAATGGAATAAAGAAGAATGAAGCCCGGTTGAAACCATAAAGAAGGGATAGATATTCTAATGCTCAGCTTACAAAGCAATTATAGGTGGTATTATCTATGTTATAATTTTATATTTGTGAAATGTCGTATTATACACTGCTGTAGTACTGGGTTGGGTTGATAGGATGAGGAAGGAATTCTGCGCAAGATTGTGCAACGAATAGGTACAACAAACAATAAGAAAACAGAAGAAAATCTATAAGAGTAGGGTGTAGTTCTCAATTTAGAAAAATGGAATACTGGCAAAGCTAATAAGAGGAGATTATAATGTAACTCAACGCTCTTGATTATACTTGTCAAGGAATGGAGTTTGCTTCTTTAATAAAATAAAATCTTTGGAGTATGATTGTGAATATTAGTGTTAGTATTATGATTGATGTACCTTGCTTTATTTCTTCCGAACTTATTACTTTACTCTATTTATTTATTCAAGGACTAGAAATCTAAGGGCAACACCGAGTTACTCTATACCGCCTATTATAGTATACCAAGCCTAGAATCTAGAAGAAAGTACGATACGGAAAAACTTAGTAAGGAATCCTTCTCCAAAACATAGTCGTAATAGCGAACAGTCCTCGCCTCGTGTACTCTTCTTTTCTTTTATCTTTTACAAGAGATAATCCTTATGCTCCTTTCGAACCAAAGGTAAACCTTTTTTCATCCATAGGCATATAATTGTTGTATTCCTATTTAAGACCTACGACTCAAACTTTGAGGACAGCTTTTATTAATTGTAATCTTTTCTATTTTAGAAACTATGTGTGCCATAACATCAAATGTAGAACCTTGTTCGTGCACTGCTGTTTTTTGACTAAATAAAATAAATAGTATTAGGACTCGAAAGATGGAGTACAAATAAGTAGAAAATCATGCCTTTAATTTATTTGTAGTAGAAAAAGTACTGGATTTCACCTTACTTCTTTACAAAACCTATCTTCTTAGATTCTGAATTCTTTCGAGAATAAGGGACTATTTCATTAAATTAATATCTCTTTTTTTTTTCGTTATTGCTTCCTTATATTTCTTTAAAACTTCTACTAACTTCTCTTCTTGATCCTTAGTTAAAGATGAAGATATAATGACAGGAAAGAACTCGTCGTCAGATAAGAAAATGTACTTGCGGTCTGCGGGTAGCTGTTTCTGAAAAACGATCTTGGTTTACTACATAAAATGATAATTCTTACTTTCTACCCTATAGACTAATGAATTTTTTGAAAAAGAAGTGGTCTATGTAGTAAATTCGACCGAGCTCGCTCTGACCCCATGTGAGAGACAAAAAATCATAATAAAAAAGAGGTCTTTTTTTGGCTTAATTTTAGTGTTTCACTAGTAAAATAAAAGAAAAGGTCGATACTTTGCAATTCTCATTTTTTGTAAAAAGTAGTAAATTCAAATTCCCCTTAGAGATGATCTTAAAATTTAGAAAAGTAGCATCTACGTATAGGTCAGATGTGTGTTTTGTGATTTTGCTTCAGCAGAGGTCATGAAATTTGATAAAAATGTGTTACTCATAAGGTGTGAAAGTGAAGAAATAGAAATTCCCTAAGCAAAGTTCCTCAAAATTGAAAATTTCATTGCTCATCAGGGGTAAAAGTAGCTCCACCCGATTTCGCTAATAAACATCTCATTTTATAAAATCCGCTACTCGCTACTATATTATATCATTATATCATTCATGAAACCAACAGATAAAAAAGAACATCGATATGCATCGTTGGGTTCTCAGGTAACAAGATCAATCATAATTCACATAAGAACCTTACGGTATGCGACTCATGCTTGCCTACAAAAAGTAAATCACCGTAT